>JAOTRH010127834.1:0-14437 GCA_034768845.1 Heliamphora exappendiculata | reverse complement strand
CCGGCTACGCCCGCGCGATGGCGCGCTGCGGCGCGCCCGTGACGGTCCGCCGCGTCAACGGCCAGGCGCCGCGGACCGCGACGATCTCGGCCGTCGTGCCGGCGATCGTCCGCAACGTCGCGCCCGACGTCCGCGACGCCTCGCGGACCGGCTATTCGGCCAGCGACATCGGCGCGATCACGCAGGACGATCGCGACATCGTCGTCCTCGTCTGCGACCTGGTCCGCGCACGTTTTCCGCTGCCGGTCGCCAAGAACGACAGCATCATCCTCGCCTCCGGCGAGACCTTGAACGTGATCGACGTCGACGACGAGAAAGGCCGGCTCGGCGGCGCGATCGCGATCAAGGCGTCGGGGGTCGCGTGAGCGACGGGTTCACCCTCGCGATCGAGGACGCCGCCACGCCGGCCCTCGCGCAGGCCGCGACGATGTTCCACGCCGGCCTGCGCGACACGGCGCAGGCGCTGGCCGCGGGGCTGCTGGCGCGGGCGCGCGAGAATGCCTCCGGCGCCATGCTCAAGGTCCGCAGCGGCGATTACGTCGCCGCGCTCTATGCAAGCGCGGTGTCGACGGACGACGGTGCCTCCGGCGAAGTCGGGACGAATGCGCCCGAGGCGGTGATCCTCGAGTACGGCGCGACGATCGGGCCGCACGACATCACACCGCGCGTCGCCGACGCGCTGCGCTTCGACGGCTCGGTCGGCGAAGTGTTCGCCAAGCACGTGCGCTTTCCCGGGGCGGCGATCGCGCCCCGCCCCGTCCTGCATACCGCGCTGGATGACATGCAGGACGAGATCATGGCGGGGATGGAGGCGCTCCGCGACGCCTTCGTGGCGGCGTTGTCGTGACGACGCGCGAGCAGGTGATGGACGCGCTGCTGACGCTGATCGCGAAGGCGGGATCGTTCAAGACCACGGGCCGGCGCAACCGCAAGATCGAGTCGATCGCTGCGGCCGACACGCCCGCACTTTTCCTTCTGGAGCACGCCGAAGCCTACCGCTCGAGCTCGACGCACGTGCCTCCGATCCGCCGGTTGATGGTCAAGGCGGCGATCTATTTCGACGTCGGCGACGACGAGAATGCGGTCCCCTCGAGCGTCATCAACGGCATCCTCGACAATCTTGATGCGATCCTCGTGCCCGACGGCCCGACCAACACCTGCACGCTCGGCGGCCTCGTCCAGTCGGTCGTCATCGACGGCACGATCATCAAGGCCCCGGGCGACATGACCGGCAAGGGACTGGCGATCGTCCCGCTCAACATTCTGCTGCCCTGACGGAGACGGTTTCATGCCCGACCAACCTGCCCGCGCGTCGCTGACCGAAACAACCGTGGCTCCGCAACCCGACGCGGAGGAAGCGCCGATCGTCGATCGCGAGCGCAGCGCGGCGCAGGACGCGGCGATCGACGCGTGGTTCCGCGATCATTTCGCCGGCACGGCGCTCGGCGACACGACCGAGCGCTACAACGCGGCCTTCGCCGCGAAGGACGATCTGAAGAAGCGGCTCGCCGCGCTGTAGGGGCGCCGCGCCTAGAGGAGAAGCAACATGATGGACGCCTTTGGGCCTGGCATCGTCAAGATCACCCGGACCGACATCGCCAACGCGACGCCAATCGACGTCGGCTTCGCCAACAGCTTCAGCGTGGACTTCACGGGCAACATCAAGGAGCTGTACGGGCAGAACCAGTATGCCATCGATGCGGCGCGCGGGACGGTGAAGACGTCCGGCAAGATCGTCGCGGCCGTCATTTCGGGGACGGCGTGGAACAATGCCTTCTTCGGGCAGAACTTCACGACCGGCGGCATCAAGTGGAACCCGGCCGAAGCAGGCGCAGTGCCGGCTACGTCGCCCTACACCAACACCGTCGCCAATTCGGCGACCTTCGACCAGGATCTCGGCGTGATCTACGCCGCGACGGGCCTGCCGTTCCAGAAGGTCGCGTCCGCGCCGACGGTCGGCCAGTATGCGGTCGCCGCCGGCGTCTACACCTTTGCCGCCGCAGACGAAGGCGTGGCCATCCTCACGACCTATACCTCGACGGTGACGACGGGCCGGACGCTGAACATCAACAATCAGCTCATCGGCTATTCGCCGACGTTCCAGCTCGACTATTACACGTCGCGGGCCAACAAGCCGATGGTGGCTCGTTTCTACCAATGCCAGGCGTCGAAGCTGTCCCTCGCTGCGAAGCTCGAGGACTACATCATGCCGGAATTCGACTTCTCCATGTTCGTCAATGCGGCGGGTCAACTCGGCGAGATCGTCTTTCCGGAGATCAACTGATGGCGCGCGAGTCGGTCACGCTCGACGTCGGCGGTCGAAAGCTGGTCATCAAGCCGCTCACGTTGGGCCAAGTCCGCGCGATCTGCGAAGTGATGGAAAGCAGCAATTTGCTCGCCGGCCCGACGGCTCTCAAGAACGTCGATTTTTCCATCAAGGTCATCAACATCGGGATCGGGGGCGACTATCCCGAGCTTCGCGCCGAGGACCTTGCGATCGGCTTTGACCAGTTCGACGCGATCTCCACGGCGATCATGAGGCAAGGCGGGTTCGCTGCTCCGGGGGAAGCGCCGGCGGCGGCCCCAAACGCATCGACTGGCGCTACGTCAGGGGCCGGCTCGCAACGGCACTCGGAAAAGCGCCAGCGGAGGTAGATCGGATCGAATGGTTCGACGTGCTGGAACTGTTCGACTTTTGGTCCGATCGACCGCCGACGCACGAGCTCGTCGCTGCCTATCTTGGCGTGAAGCCGCGCAATCGTCTGACGATCGAGGACATCCGCACCAAGGCCCCGCCGGGCTGCATGACGATCGACGAGCTGCGCCGCGCGTATGCGGCCAATCCACTACCAGCGTGAGATGAGGCGATCCAGATGGCCGATGACCTGACCGTCCGCTTCGCGGGAGATGCGTCACAGCTTAACGCCTCGATCGCCAGCGCCCGGCAGGCTCTGGCTTCATTCGCGCCGCAGTCGACGGGAGCGGCTTCGTCAAGCCTCGGTATCCTTACGGCTGCTCTGGGAGGCGCCAAGCGCGCCACGGACAGTCTCGGCTCGTCGTTCGTCAATCTCACGGCGGCGATCCTGGCCGCCGACGCGATCAAGTCGACGGCGAGCGCGTACGCGTCCTATGCCGAAGCGTGCTTTCGGGCGGAATACGCGACGGCGACGTTCATCCGAAACCTCGAAGTGGCGCCGATCGTCGCCGAGTACAAGGCGATCAAGGATCTAGATTCTGGCCTGCTTGGCTACGTGACAAGTGCCGCCTACGCGCAACGCGGAACGGAGATGTTCACCGTCGCCAATAGTGGTATGGCCGCCGTAATTGGACGGAGCGTGATCGCGGTCGAGGAATCTTTCACGAAGTGGCCTGGCTTCATTCAGCGGGGCATCGACGCGGTCAACAGGTTTCGTGTCGCGACTTTCACCAGGGACGCGGGCGATACCCTGGGTCTGATCGCCGCTGCAGGACGTTTTGATGCCTTTTCCGCGGCTGTCGACAGCGCGGCCAACAAGGCTAGGGCCAAGATGGCTCAGATCGAGGCTGATTATCAGCACACGCTTCGCACTCTCACCCTGCGCGACCCTTCCGGCCGAGAGGTGGAGGGCCCAAGCGAGGACGATTCCTCAGCGCCACCTGACACCGACGCGCTGACCGCCAAACGAAACGATGCCTTGGCCGAGGCGGCAAAGGGCGTGCGCGACAACGCTCAGGTTCTTAACGACTTCATCGCCCAAATCCAAAAAATCCCCGGCGTTTCCGACGAGGCAGCACAGCACATCGAGGCGATGCTCGCCAGCGTTCCGGGATATACGTTGGATGCCAACGATGCGATGATCCAGTACCTCCAATCGTTCGCTAAGGGAGCCGATGAAGCGGAGGCGATGACAACGCGCATTACGGGTGCCTTCAAGGATGCCCAAAATGGCGCTCAGACGCTCGCCGACGTCGTGCTGTCGATCAAGAACCCGGTCGGTCAGCTCGAGATGGCGAAAGGTTGGGGCGCGGCGTTGTCCGCATCGCTCGATCCGTCGCAAGCGCAGAGGTTCTACTCTCTGGTGCAAACTGGCATCCAGCGTCAACTTGAGTCGCTGAGGGCTGTCGATACGCAGGAACGTGGTCTCATCGATCGCATCGATGGCCAGCATGATGCCAACCTCAAGAACATCGGCGATCTTGAGCATCAAGCACTTTCAGTTGAAATTCTGTTTCAACACTACAAGGCCATTACCGATCAATTGAGCGAGCAAAACAAACTGCAGGAGGCGCTCAATCAGAGCACCCCTTCGTCTCGCGTTAACGATTTACAGGAACAGAACAAAACCCTTCAGTCGGGCTTGTCGACTAGGAAGTCGGGCGACGACGCGGATGTATCGGACGCCGAGAAGGACCTTGCGATCCGAACGGCGGTGCTGGAAGCGGCAAACCAAACAGACCAGGGTGTCATTGCAGTCCTCTACTCAATGAAAAACCGGTTGAACGCTGCTTACGGCAATTACGGCGACAGCCTCTCTGGCGTCATCCAGAAGCCCCGCGCCTACTCTGCGGTCGACGATGCCGGCGGAACGTTCGATGCTAGCAAGCTGACGAACGTCAATTCGTATCAGTATGCCCGCGTAAGTGCCCTCTTCGACAAAGTCTTTGGCGACGACACAACCGACGATCCGACCAAAGGCGCGACGCACTACTACAACCCATCGCTTGCGTCCCCCTCTTGGGCGCGAGGGATGAACAACCAGACGCAGATTGGCGGCCACGTATTTGGCAACCCAGACGGCCCTCCCGTTATGTCCTCAGACGACGCGTCAAAGGCCGGTGAAATCATCCAGAAGAACAACGATGATCTTCGACAGCAACAAGCGATCATCGCTGGCGGGACGGCTGCGGAAAAAGAACAGCTTGCCATCGCTCAACAGAACGCCGCCGGCCTGCACGACGAGGTCGCGCAGGCGCAGGCGTTGCTTGACGCCAAGCGCAAGGATCTGGCCTCGGCCCAAGGCGGCTCGCCGGATGCCGTACGTACCGCGCAGCAGGCCGTAGCCGACGCGCAGATCGCGCTCGATCAAAAGGTGGCCGCTGTCCAGAAGGCCGACAGCGACCTCGCCATCGCGCGGACCAAGGAAGGGTCGCAGGAACGCCTGACCGCGCAACTCGCCGCCTATGACGCGGAAGAGGCGCGTGCGACCGGCAACGCCGCCAAGATTGCCGACCTCGAAAAGCAGAAGCTCGAGGCGACGCAGGCCTACAACAAGCAGAAATCGGCCGACGCCGTCGAGGCCGAGAATGCGTCGTTCGACGCGACCCAGCGGGCGTTCGCGCAGGAGCGCGACCAGATCAACGAAAACGCCCGCCTCGGCGAGATCTCCGGCCAGCAGAAGGAAGCGCAGCTCGACGCCAGCCTCGCCCGTCAGCTCGCGGCGACGCAGGCGCACTATGTCAAGATCCGCGCGATCGAACAGCAATACGATGCCGGTTCGCCGCAGGGCGACACGAAGCTCGCCCAGCAAGAGGCGGTGGCCGAAGACAAGATCAACGAGGATCGCGTCAAGAGCGCCCAGGCGGCGAACGCCTCGATCGTCGAGAGCTACAAATCGTCGATGGAGTCGATCGGCTCGACGGTCGCCAGCTCACTCGAGGGCATGCTCGAGCATACGCAGAAGTTCGACGACCTGATCCGCAACGTCGCCAAGAACATCGCCTCGCAGTTCCTGAGCGCCGGGCTGAAGATGGCGGCCGATTGGGTCGTCAACCAGACGAAGATGGTCGCGGTCACCGTCGCGTCGGAAGCGCAGAAGACGGCGGCGGTCGCGTCGGGCAACGCGGCGCAGCAATCCTCGACGGTCGCCTCCACGCTGGCCACGGCGGCCTCGACGGCCAGCGCGTTCGCCTCGTCGATCGCGGCCGACGCCGCCAAGGCGTTTGCGGGCGTCGTGGCGTTCCTGGCGCCGATCCTCGGCCCTGCGGCGGTCGGTCCCGCGGCGGGCGTCGAGGCGACCGTCATGGCTGCCGCGGCCTCGGTGCCGCACTTCGACCAGGGCGCCTGGTCGCTGCCCTCCAGCGGCCTTGCTATGGTGCACGCCGGCGAGACGATCATCCCAGCCGGTCCTGCGCAGGCGTTCCGCGACGCGATGGGAGGCGGCGGTGGTGGCGGTGGTGGCGCCACCCACAATCACACTTGGAACATTGATGCGAGTGGCAATCGTCATCCGAAGGCTGTCGTGGACGAAATCAAGGCGAACGCCAGGTCGATCGGACAACTATTCGCGACCATGACAGGTCACGATATGCTTAGAAGTCGATGATGCGCGGCTATGAAGCATTTAAGCCTTAGCTACCGTACGCCTATCGCAGCATGACCACGCCGCCGTTGCTGCCGCGCTGGCAGGGCCAGGGCTGGCCCGTCAAGCGCCTGCCGACGACCTCGACGCGCGTCGCCAAGCATGTCTCCGGGCGCGAGGTTCGCACGCCGCTGTTCGTCGCGTCGCTCTATCAGTGGGAGATCAATTTCGAGGCCCTGAGCTCCGATACGCGGCACCGGGGCTTGGCCGAAAACTCGCTCCTCGAGCTGCAGAGCTTCTACCTGTCGCTCGGGGGCGCGCTGCTGCCGTTCCTCTACATCGATCCGGTGCAGAACCAGGCGCTCGGCCAGGTTCTCGGCACCGGCGACGGCGCGACGACGACCTTCGCGTTTCAGCGCACGCTCGGCAGCGGCCGCTTCACCGAGCCGGTCGGCTGGGTGACGAGCGTCACCGCGATCTACCTGAACGGCCAGCCGGTCGGCCAAGGCGCCTCGGACGTGTTCGCGATGGCCAACGTGTTCGCGCCATCCGACACGTTTGCCGGTTCCATCGCGACCTGGACGCTCGCGCAACCGTCGAGCCTCGTCTTCGCCAGCGCGCCGGCCGCCAGCGCCGTCATCACGGCGGATTTCAACTACGCCTTCCTGTGTCGCTTTTCGGACGACCAGGTCGAGTTCGACCAATTCATGGATGGGATTCACTCGATGGAAAGCCTCAAATTCCAGACGTTCCGGTGAGACCGATGGCGGCCTTTGCTCGGGCCCTGAGGCGTGGCGCGCTCGGCCTCGCGGTCGCATGCGCTGTGGCGCTCGCACCGCCGGCCGGCGCGAACCAATCCTCGATCGTGCAGCCGGTCGTCGGGCCGCACAGCGCGACCGATCTCGCCAGCAACTACCTGAACCCGGCGCTGCTGACGCTGCTTTCGCAGTCGAGCGGTGCGAGCGCGCCGGCCAACGGGCCCAACGGCCAGCCCGTGCCGTTCCAGGTGTGGGCGAACACGGCGACGACGCCGCCGACGCTCGAGATCTACGACGGCGCGCAATGGGTGCCGATGGGGGCGCTCAACCAGACGAGCCACGTCTTCGCCCCGCAACCGGCGACCTTTGCCGGCGACCTGACGTGCGTGTCGTCGAACAATGGCGCCACGCTGACGTGCACGGTCGGGCAGTACAACGGCCAGGCGCTGCCGACGGGCCTCCTGAAAGCGTCCGGCAATGCCTTTGCGGCGGCGACCGCCTGCACGGACTATCAGGCGCCAAATTGCACGGTCCCGGTCGCCGCGCTCGGCAACGCCTATCTGATCTCGTTCTCGCTCCGCGGCGTGCAGCTCAATACGACGGGCGACACGCCGATCTCGATCCAGTTGCCGACGGGATTTTCGCTTTACTACGTCAATGCCGTCCGGCTGGCGAACCCGTCGGCCGTCCTATCGACGGGATCGGCGAGGGTCGGGGTCTACACAGCGGCCTCGCAAGGCGGCACCGCGATCTGCTCTCAGCAGGCGGTCACGTCGATCACGACGACGTCGCAAAATACCACGGGCAACATGCTGCAGCTCGTCGTCAACGGCAGCACGACGACCGCCTACGGCGCGACCGCGCTCTATTTCAACGTCGGCACCGCGAACGGGTCGAACGCGACGATCGACGTCACGATCAACATCGGCATCCAGGGCTGAGCATCGCCATGGCGACGGCATCCCGAATAGCGCGGGCCTGAGAAGGATGCGCACCGCTTCGCTCGCGTTGCAATCCTACCTTGCCGGCATCCGCGCGGTCGGCGGCGGTCGCGCCATGCTGATGGCGGACTGCTTCACCTTCACGCTGCAGAACGGCCTCGTGCTGCGCTATTGCGACAAGGACGTGCCGGTCACCGTCGGCGGCAACGTGTTCCTGGCCAACTCGGTGCGGGTGAGCGGGCTGCGCTTCAAGTGCACGCGCGGCTTCGACGTCGACACGCAGGAGCTCGACATCATCGCCGCGCCGACGGACCTCGTCGGCACCACGCCTTTTCTCGTCGCGCTCCGCGTCGGCCTGTTCGATGCCTGCGTCGTCACCCGCGACCGCGGCTTCTTCACGCTGGCGGCCGCCGGTCTTCAGGCGTCCTACGCGGCGCCGGCGATCGGCAGCATCAACCTCTTCACCGGCCGCGTCGCGACGATCGACGCGCTCGGGCGCACCTCGGCCAAGATCACCGTCGCCTCGCTGCTCACGCTGCTCGACATCGACATGCCGCGCAACCAATGGCAGCCCAATTGCAACCACGCGCTGTTCGACGCCGGCTGCACGCTGAACAAGGCGGCCTATGCCAATCCGGGCGCGGTCGCCGCCGGCTCGAGCGCGCAGGCGATCGTCTGGTCCGGCGCGACGCCGAGCTTCGCGCAGGGCACAATCACCATGACGTCGGGCGTCCTCGCCGGCCTGACGGGGAGCATCAAGACGGCGGTCGCCGGCACGCTGACGCTGCTCCTGCCGTTCGAGACGGCGCCGGCGGTCGGCGACACGTTCGAGGCCTATCCCGGCTGCGACCATACGCAAGGGTCGCAGGGCTGCGCGAAGTTCGCCAATCTCGCCAACTTCCGTGGCTTTCCCTATATCCCGCCGGCCTCGGCGACCTACGCGTCGGGCATCGCCACCTCGTGAGCTTTCTCGGCGGCCTGTTCGGCGGGTCGAGCCCACAGCCGATCTCGATCCCGGAATACACCGGGGTCCAGCTGCAGACCTCGTCGAACGCGACGCCGATCCCGATCGTCTACGGCACCAACACGATCGCGCCGAACATCATCTTCGCCGGCCTGTTCATCGCCCTGCCCCTCTACAGCGGCAAGAATTTCACCGGCTACAACTACTTTCAAAACCTGATCTTCGGCCTGTGCGAGGGCGGCCCGAACGGCATCGCCCGCATCGGCTACGTGTTCCAGGATTCCGACATCTTCACCATGGGCGACGCCGGCTGCGTCCTGGAGAATGGTGCCGTCCCGCCGGCGCTGCCGAACGGGCCGGCCTTCGTCATCGCCGCGCGGCAGACGCCCTATGCCGGAACGGCCTACGCGTCCGCCAAACTGTTCAACCTCGGCAGCTCGGCCTCGACGGGCTCGCTCAATTTCGAGGTGCACGGCATCCTCGACGCCTCGAGCGGCATCAACGGGTTCGACGCCGATCCCGCGCAGATCCTGCAGGACTTTCTCACCAACACAACCTACGGCTGCGGCCTGCCGGCCTCGTGCATCGATCAGACCACCTTCTTCTCGCCGAGCTCCGGCCCCGACTCGAGCTACCAGGGCTATTGCCGCGCCGCGAACCTGGCGATCTCGCCGGCTCTCGTGAACGCCGAGAAGGGTAATTCGATCGTCACCCGCTGGCTGCAGCTCACCAACGCCGCGCCGATCTGGTCCGGCGGCAAACTGAAAGTGATTCCCTATGGCGATACCGCCAACACCAAGGCCCCCGTTGTCGCCCAGGTGACGCAGCCGCTGCCGGCAATCGACGGCCAGACGACGGACGGCCCGAACAACCCCTACATCATCGTCAATTCCGGCTTCATCGCCGACATGGGCGTCGTCAACGCCGACACGGGGCAAGCCTTCATCAAGGTCACGACGGCGCCGTCGACCGATCCGACGACGGGCGAGCAGGCCGTCAACAGCGGCGAATATTACATGAACCCGAGCCAGCCGGGGTTCTACATCTTCGCCGTGGCCGATCAGAACCTGCTCGTCACCATCACCTACAGCTACGCTCCCCTCGCCGCCTTCACGCCGAACCTCACGCCGGTCTATGACCTCGACGACGACGATTATGTCAGCGACGGCGACTCCTCGGACGATCCCGTGCTGGTGGCGCGCACCGACCCGTTCAGCGTGCCGAACGTCCAGCGCGTCGAGATCGTCGATCGGTTCAACTTCTACAGCGCGACCTCGATCGAAGTGCGCGATCAGAACGCCGTCGAGACCTACGGCTATCGGCTCGGCTCGACGATCACGGCGCACGAGATCACCACCGCGACGAGCGCGCAGATCATCGGTCAGCTGATCCTGCAGCGTGGCCTCGGCATTCGCAACACGTACACCTTCAAACTGTCGTGGGAGTTTTGCTTGCTCGAGCCCATGGACATCATCACCCTCACCGACGCCAACCTCGGCCTCGCCAAGCAACCGGTGCGGATCGCCGACATCGAGGAGGATGACGACGGCATGCTGTCGGTCACCGCCGAGGAGTTCTTGCCCAACGCGGCGATCGGCACGGCCGCGCTTTACGGCACCGGGGGCGCGATCGGCGGCGCGCAGGGCACGACGACGATGCCGAACCTCGTCAACCCGCCGATGATCCTCGAGGCGCCGGCGCCGCTCGCCAACAACCAGGTCGAGATCATCTTCGCCGTCTCGGCGAGCGCGGACGGCGCGCCGGACCCGAACTACGGCGGCTGCAACATCTTCGTCTCCTACGACGGCGGCACGACCTACGTGCAGGCGGCCGCGATCAACGGCCAGAGCGCGCAGGGCACGCTGACCGCGGCGCTGCCGGCGGCGACCAGCGCCAATCCCGACACGACGGATACGCTGGCCGTGACGGTGGCGGAGAGCGGCGCGACGCTGCCGGCCAGCACGCAGGCGCAGGCGCAGTCCTTCGTCTCGCTGGCGCTCGTCGACGGCGAGCTCATTTCCTACGGCGCGGCCGCCGGGACGCCTGGCGGTGCCTACGGCCTGACTTATCTCGAGCGCGGCGTGTACGGCACGGCGAACGTCGCGCACGCGAGCGGCGCCCCGTTCACTGCGCTCGAGGGCATCACCGCGAGCGCGATCCTGCCGAGCGCAACGGTGCACACGACCGTCTACTTCAAGTTTCAGGGCTTCAACATCTTCCAGAGCGGATTGCAGCCGCTCTCGAGCTGCACGGCCTATCCGCTGACCGTCACCGGCATCGGGCTCAGCTCGTGAGCGCGCTGTTCGAGTTCCAGGCGACGAACACGGTGTCGGGCGGCGGCCTGCGCGCGCTGCCGGGCGCGACGGCAACCGTCTACACGACCGGCACGACGAGCCGGGTCAATCTCTTCAACACCGCCGGCGCGCCCATCAACAATCCCGGCGTCACCGATTCCAACGGCATGTTCGCCTTCGTCGTGGCGGAAGGCATCTACGACGTCTATGTGCAGAGCGGCGCGCTCGTTTACACCCAGACCATCCAAGTGACGATCCCGGTGGCCCGCGCGGCGATCCAGGACGCGAACTACGCCGCCGCGGCGAGCGACGGCGGCGTCTCGCTCATGACGCTCACGGCCGCCCGCACGATCACGCTGCCGCCGTTGTCGACGATGGCCCCGTCGAAGCTTTTTCCGGTCGCGGACGAAAGCGGCGCGGCATCGGCGGTCAACACGATCACGGTGGTGCCGGCCGGCGGCGATGCGATGAACGGGACAACGACCCCCTTCGTCATCGAGACGCCCTACGGCGTGTTCGCGCCGCGGGCGGGCTCGAACACCTGGCTTTACTGAGGGAAGTCGCAATGCGCCGTCGTTTGCTTGTCCAGGCCTTCCTTCTCGCCCTCCTCCGCGCCTCGGCTGCGGTCGCCGCGCCGTCGACGGTCAGCCTCGGAACGGCACCGAACATCGTGCTGTCGCCGCCTCGGGCGGACGCAAGCCATGTGTATGTGCCGCTCGGCGGCGGATACGTTCCGCTGCTCAATGGGGCCGGCGACACTGCATTCGGCCAGATCGGCGCCGCGCCGGGTGGCGCGTGCCAGACGGGTGCCTGGACGGGAGCCGTCAGCGGGAGCAACCCGCCGTCGGCAACACCGACCCCGCTCTGTACGGGCGCGTTCATGGCGCCGACCATGTCGATCCCCGCTGCCGCCGTCGTTGGCATCGGCACGGCGGCGAGCGCGCATTCGGGAGATCAGACGCACGTCCAGTACGATCAGGCCCTGATCCAAGCCATCACGCAGCAGGACGGCTCGCGGCAGGAAAACGGCCTGCACATCAACTTCATCGATCAGACCGGCCTGCTCAATCAGACCTCGCCCAACGGCGGCAATTACTCCGAGAAAGTCGCTCTCTACGTGACCGCGCGGGCGGTTGCCGGCGGCGGCCCGGCGTGGGCCTTCAACCCCGACCTCGTCTGCGCGAACGGCTTCACGCAAGGCTGCATCACCGAGGAAATCGACAGCACCGTCTTCGATATGGCGCACGGCATCGGCTCGAACAGCTTCGGCACCCAAACCTATAGAACCTTTACCGGCTTTCCTTTGACGTCCGGCGAGTTCTGGTCGTCGGCGGGCTCGGGCGCCGGAACCATCGTCATGAACCTGACCGCCGGGTCCGTGAATGGCACCATCACCTCCGGGCTGGCGTCGGTCGGCGACATCGTCCAAAACAAGACGGGCGGGTCCAGTCTCGCTCCGTACACGACGATCCAGTCGATCAACGGCAGCACGACCGCGCTGAACGCGAGCGGGTCGGTCGTGCTGAACCAGCCGGCTCTGGCCACGGTCGCCAGCGAGTCGGAGACCAATCTGACCTTCAACATGCTGACCGGCATCACGTTCGCGCCGGGCAGCGGACCCAACGCCAATCTCATCCGCGACGTGACGATCGCCGATGGAACGACGTCGCAGACCTTCGCGAAGCTCACCGGCGCCCATTACGTCGGGCTGGATACCCAGAACGACACGTTGTCTTATCTCTTCGTCACGAAGGCCGGTCAAAAGGGCTGCTTCTACGGGACCACCTTCTGTCTCTACTACGACAGCGGCAACGCGACGCTCGACTCCAGCAACAACTTCAAGGCGCCCCTGGTCGTCTCGGATACGCTCTACAGCAGCGGGACGGACACGCTCAATCTTGGGAGCGCGGTCCACGGCGCCGGCGTCGAGATCACGGACCCCGGCAGCACCGTGGTCAACGCCCTCCTTCTCAACGGCGGCCCATCGGGTTTCGGACCCACGGTCGCATCGGCATCGGGCCCCCTGAATTTGACCGCCGGCGGCGCGAACAACGTGCAGGTGCTGAAGGGACTGACGTTGTCCGCTGGCATTCTGGCGAGCGCTCTGCCCACCTCGGGCGGCACGGTCAAAGGCTCCATGTGCGTCGACACGACGGGCGTCGTCTACGTCAAGACGACGACCGGAGCATGCCTCTAAACATCAGGAGCAATCATGCGACGGCTTCTATTCGCATCAATATTCACGCTCATCTGCTTTCCGGCGCTCGCAATCGACTTTTCGTCGCCGATCCTCGGACCCGACAACAAGCCGACGACCCTCTGTCGTGACGAAGCAAAGCGGGAAGGGTGCGCACCCTTGACGCTCGGAACCGTGGCATCCACCGCCTTGATGAGCACTCTTCCAAGCGACGAAAAAATCAGCGGCGAGCAGAAGGCCAAAAACGGCGCTCTTGGCGTCCTTATACTGAACATGAAGGGCGATCTGAAACTGAGTGCCGAGCAGATCGCCTTGATCAAGCAACGCGTGGGCGAGTTGTACCCGCCGCTGACGGTGTATCGAGCCTGGATGCTGCTCGACCCGAACACAAAGCTCTGAACACATCTGCATTTTCGGTTTCAAATCAGATTGTTCGGCAGATCTCTTCATTAAACCCCGGTCGCTTTGCGCGCCGCGTTCTTCCTGTGGAGCAAACCATGGCCCAAGGCAATTTCGACGCGTGTCTTGCCGTTACCCTGAAATACGAGGGCGGCAAGGTCGACAATCCTGCCGATCCCGGCGGCCGCACCAACGAAGGCATCACCCAGCGCGTCTACGACGGCTATCGCCGCGGCAAGGGCGCAGCGACGCAGAGCGTCTATTGCCTGACCGTCGCCGAGCGCAACGAGATCTACGAGCGTCTCTATTGGACGCCGGCCAAATGCGACGCGCTGCGGCCGGGCCTCGATCTCTGCCATTTCGACGCCACCGTGAACTCGGGACTGGGCGAAAGCGGCAAGTGGCTGAAGGCCGCGCAGGCCGGCGCGCCGAGCGCGGCGATCCATGCCTACAGCTCGGCCCGGCTGCGCTCGCTCGAAAGCTTCCGGACGTGGGCGACCTTCGGCAAAGGCTGGAGCACGCGCGTCGCCGGCGTCGAGGCGACCGCGCTGACGATGGCCGGCCTCGGCCATCCGACGCTCGCCGCGGCCGGCGCAGGTGCATCAA
>JAOTRH010127823.1:0-14437 GCA_034768845.1 Heliamphora exappendiculata | reverse complement strand
GGTTAGGAATATTTTTTCACCATGTCTCAATGCGTTGTTAATTATAAAATCGTGAGATAAATCCCAAAATACAACAAAGTTCAAGAATCTAGAGATATAGTATAACGGTTGAGCATATGTATTAAAATGGAAGTTCATAAAATTTTGAAGGCACGTAATTCTGTGCAAATTTTGAAGGCACGTAATTCCTCCCAAATTCACCACCCCCTCCATCTTCTTCTTCATTTTCGACGGCTTTTAGTTATTGCTAACCGCTATTGTCCACACATTTCTCGACATCTCCCACCACCTCCAACCTCTTCCCTCCTCTTTTGGTTACAATCCCACCCCCTCTTCTCCTCCTCTTTCAACCGCAACCCGACCGCTCAACCGTAGCCCCACCCCTCCCCTCATCCTCTCTTTTTGAGCTGAAAATTTCAATTGCAAGAAAAAGATTGATTTAAAAAAAAAAACGTGCACCCCTAGGTATTCTCTACCTACCCACTTCTATCAGTTTCGGGTATAGGTACCCTTTTGTTGAAGGTCGTTCGAGTATTTCAAAAAAAATATTTTAGTTTTTTACTACTAATTTTTAATAATTCTTTTTTTCTCTTGGTAAAACTCTAATAAACAATGACAAAACACTTATAGATTGACCAATGCTTTGGGTCTTAAAAGTAATTAGCCCAGCCCAAACTAAGTTTTTTTTACCTTCGTTTTCTTTTATTTGTATGGTCATGTGGTTCGGATGCAAAAACTAGGGACCAGATCACTTGTTAAGAGAGACCATGTCTTCTACTCTTCTTATGCAGCCCCACTCTCATGATCACAAAAAATATGACAAATAAAAGTAGAAAGAGAACTGAGGCAAAAGTGTTTTTCATTATGCAGCCCCGGCCCCCACTCTTAGATTTATGTTGTTCACCCAAATGAGAACTAAATCTACGGCTACTATAATATTTTGTTGTGATGAAGTATGAATAGGATATATTCAAGTTGCTCTAAATTAGAATATATATATATATATATATATATATGACTAAGGTTACAAGTCTCTGAAAATATCAATAGTATTCTAAAAAAAATTAGATCCATGACTATATAACTTGATGTACAATACTTATCAGGTTTCATATAATATAACAAATCTAAGCGACTTATGTTAGGTGGGCTATATCACAAAAATAAGGGAGTTGTTTGACTTGAATTCTAAAAATTGTCAATATCGTTTATAAATTGGTACAATCTATCTACATGTATTTAAAAATTTGCTTTTAATTTTTCTGCACAGGATTACTCTTTAACACAAATTTATTTAACAACTTTTTTGGATAAAATTGTAAAAGAGGTTTTATTTGGATGTCAATTAACATTGGTTTACATTTTTTTGAAAGCTAGTAATTCTTTTTTCTTCAATCCATTTAAATTCAGTGAGCTGTCACAGCTTACTAGCTTTCAAGTATAGAGAATGATAGATCAGGGTTGAGTAGGCTCGTAGAATATTTTAAAATATTTTAGAATAATTTAGCACATGAAAGAACCTTCAAATGTCTAGAGAATTTCAAAAAAACCCAAAATATTTCAAAAAAATCTAGAGTATTCAAGATATGACTTGCACTTGTAAATACAAACATAATATTCTAAAATAAGATAAATTATTTTAGTATGGAGGTGCGAAGCTTATATAGTGTGTTTTAGAGCTTCATTGAGTGTTGAATCATAGACATTTGGTTTGATCTTATCCGTCCATTATATTTAGTGGTGCTTATATAAGCAGGTAGCCTCATTTGGTCAAGAGTGTAAATTTCTCTATTAAATACTCTCTACTCTTTTAAAGTTACAAGTGTCTAGCTATTTCACTTTTAATCATACAGAGTTATTTAAAGACAAGTTTACTTAGCGTTACAAAGAGTTGAAGTGGTGAGCATCCGAGTGTCGTACGGTAGGCATGAAAAACCTAAAATCGTGACGGAGTACACACTCTTTTAAGGAGAAATTAATCAATTGATAAAACATATTATGTTTTTATATTAACGTAATATGTTTAATTAATACACTCATCATATATCTCATAATATATTATCATGTTAATTTGGTAAATCCTACCTATTAAGCATATGTTTGGATTAATTTTTTTTAGTAATTTTTAAACTTTTTAATTTTTTGTAAAAAAGTAGTAATTTTTTTTATGTCAAATCATGTGTAAAAAGTGAAAAAAAATAAAGTCAAAAAAAGTCACTTAAGTCAAATTAGTTGATTTTTTGATGGCTTTTAAACCAAAAAATTTAGCTTAAAAATTTTGCCTAAAAGTAAAGTCAATCAGAAACTAAGTAACTTTTCTCTTTTCAAACAAAAATTACCATAATAATTTATTCCTTATCGAAGAGACGTAAAATACTATTTGGGAGTTTATTTTAATGCGCATTGTAACTTTTACATCTCCTTATCTTTTCATATTAGAAAAAAAAAATTATATGCACAAGAATTAAAAATATAATAAATAAATAAAAACTATAAATGAATGGACATAGTACAACTAATCGTGCACGTAATTATTGTCGGCCTTTCACTATATTGTCCCATGTGGTTCTGACGTGTCATGTTGCAATAAGGACTTGTGTCAAGAGTTTCGGTTTTATTTGTTTTTTAATTAGGTGGTGGGTTAATAAAATTTATTTTTTAATTAGTATACCTGGTATAATTTTTGATAGTTGAGTTTATAATTTTAATTTTATAAAAATGTAGGTATCATTTACTCAGTTTATTAAATAGGTAAATAAATTTGTTTTCAACGTAAGAGTATGAGCATTCAATATTATTTATTATTAATAATAATATTTTTGGATTGATGGATAAGATTAATTTAAAATTATCATATAATTTCAAAGTTTGGTTTAGGAGTGTAAAAATGTTCCGACGCCCGTCAACGGCTCTAGATCTGTCACTGTGTGAGTTTGACTCGGTCCGCAAAAAGTCCAAGCTCGACCATATTTTGCATGCCCCTTGTACGGTCCTGGACTTACCCTTGAGCCCGTGGATCGGGCTAAGCCGGCTCGGTCCAAGGCCGAGCCATTTTGGCTCAAATATTAATATATAATAATATTAATATATAATTAATAAATAAACTATAAAATAATATAATAAAATATAAACTTATAAACTAATAAATTAATAAAGTATAAAGTATAAACTTACATAATAAACTAATAATTAATAATAAAATAATAAATTTATAATAAACTATAAAATATAAATTTAATAGTTCATAGTCTTATACAATAAGTAAAGAACTCAAAAAATAAAAAATAAAAAAAAACAAAATAAATAAAAAAATGAAAAGCCAACAAAAAGCCAGTAGAATGCTTGCAAAAAACTCAACTCGGCTCGGTCTGTTGCCTAAGTCCGAGTACTAAGTCCGAATCCTATACCTCTAGGCTTGGGCTGACTCCTCTCCTAAAAAAAAACTTGGCCTAAACTTTTTGCGAGAGCTTGCTAGGCCAAAACCGGGCTTGATCGACCCAAGTCACAGTCGAGCTCGGCTAAATTACTTCCCTGATTTGGTGGATGTGATGGGTTTATTAGTTTAAGGTAAAAGCGTCTTGTGTCCTAATACAATTTCTATATCCTTAGAAAGTAGAAAAAGATATCAATATATATATATATATATATATATATATATATATATAAAAGAAATTATACATATAGAGCTTGTTTGTTAAGATTATACATATACAGCCTGGTTGTTACGAGTAATTAAGAGTGAAATAGAATTTAAAAAAATATGTTAGAGTTTGTCTTCTCGAACTATTAACATCACGTTTGCTACGAGGAATGAAGAATAATAATATAACAAATACTGAATTATTAATACATCATTCATAATATTAATTAGGATAATTTATTCCATATTCTCCATGTATTAAAGAAAAGAGATTGGCTTGTCTCCAGTAATCACTTTAAAGTGGATCAAACAGTCCAGTTAAACGGTGACGTTGTAGGTTGCTTTTTTTACTGCTTGAGAAATGGATTCAAGTCATTCAAACCAAAAGGCTCTCAAGAGGTCCAGAGGTGATTCTACAGTGAATAGTGGGTTCGATGGGTGTTTCTCGCAGAAGGTTCTTCCCACATCGTCGGCGCCGGCGCCAAGCCTTGGCTCAGCGATCACGTTGACTTCGACGGGTGTTTCTCGCAGAGGACAACGCCGGTGCGAACATTGCGCACCACATGGCGATCCGGGTCGAATCGGATCAAATCGAAGGTCTAAAGCTCCGTGGTGTCGTAACGATTCACCCGTACTTTGCCAAATGCCACCGTTTTACTTTGCCACCATTTCAGTGTATTTCCTTTGGCCCTCGAACATCATCCTTTGGAGCTCAAACAATTCACCTTCAGCTTCAATCCAAGATCCCTCACTCCTTCTAGTGTCAGAATCAATGACAACAATGGCTGTAGAAGCTTTAGATATTCAAGAACACTAGCAAGAATCCAGGTAATTTATGATTTTTATATGAGTAAAATTGATATTAATGATATTTTTCCATTTCATTTCTTTTTTTTTTCTTCATGTATTTTTCTCAATAGATTCAATATCCAAATGTGCGTGTTACAAACTAGGGGCTTGTTCGACACAATCTGGACCAAGTAAATTGGCCAAATACTGATGACCCCGAATAGGTTATGTGCCAAACTCATTGCCGCCGGACTCACTGAAGGCTCCTTGCTCAGCCGCCGAACTCCTGCAACACCAAGAACACCGTTAGTGCCCTACGGTCTAGTTTGACCAGAAAGCACTCTGACGCTCAAGTTAGATATCTCTCAATGAGGCTTCTGGTCAAGAGCTTGGGCTAAGAATTGCGTACCTGTGGTTTGAGAGTGCCTTCCTTTATATAGGGATCGAAACCTATGAGGCTGAATCCTTTTAGGATTTTGCCTCCTATTCTTTAGGGATTGTTTCCTATCTTGTAAACCTGATTATGATTTGTTCCCATCTTCGTGTATCCGATCAAATCGTATGGGATCTTGTTGAGATATCTTTCCCTTTAGGGACGTCATGGGCTTTATTTGCCCGGGCTGCCCCTTTCGGGGGCAAGCCGAACTTGTATGGCCCGAACAACAGGTGGTCCGAGCTTCTTTGAGTACTGGGGGCCAGTCCGTTTCGGACTGGCCTCCTAAGTGGGACTTTGGCCCCACTTTTTAAGGCTGGGCTTTAGTGCGGTAAGTCCACAGAACTAAATAGAGTTCTTCAACCCACCTTCCTTTAGCAGCATCCAACCTTTTCTTCAGTTCACCGATGATGGTCTTGTTGATAGCCTCTGCTTGTCCATTACTCTGGGGTATGTTAGGGTAGAGAAGTAGTTTTTGATCCCTAGACCCGAACATAAATTTTTTAACACCAAACTGTCGAACTGCGTTCTATTGTCAGATATGATTGGTTGGGGAATACCAAACCGGATGATGATGCTCTTCATCGTGAACCTCTTCACATCGACGTCCCGGATGTTAGCTAGGGGCTCGGCCTCCACCCATTTAGTGAAGTAGTCCGTAACAATAAGGAGGTATTTCTTATTGCCTGTGGCCCTTGGGAAGGGGCCCACAATGTCATAACCCCATTGAGCAAAGGGCCATGGGCTGGTGAGGGGAGAAAGATTTTCAGTTGGGACGTGTATGTTGGGGTTGAACCTCTAGCACTTTTTACACTTCAGGACATACTGCTCTATGTCCCTTTGCATGTAAGGCTACCAGTAGCCCTGAGAAATTGCTCGGTGAGCTAATGACCTCCCTCTAGTATGGCTTCCACAAATTCCTTCATGTATTTCGAACAAGAAGTCTTGGACTTTGTTCGGGTGTACACAGAAGAGGTAGGGCCCAGTGAAGGATTTCTTGTATAGATCTCTTGCACTGGATACCCAGAACCTAGCTACCTTCCTTCTTACAACTCGAGCTTCTTTTTGATCGGCTGGTAGTTCATTCTTCACCAAGTAGTTCTTTAGGGGATCCATCCAGCTGGGGCCTAATTTCGAGCAATGAATGTGCTTCTCTATGATAGTTATACTTGGTTGTCAGAGGACTTCCATAGAAATTACCCTCTTTTTCTTAGAGTTTACGGCTGACGCTAGGCACACTAGTGAGTCAGCATGGCTGTTTTCCTTTGTCGGGGGCCGTGTGATCTCACAGCTAGGGATGTCTCTGGCTAACTGTTTGTGGCAGCCGAACATAGGACTGCATTCTGTCATCTCTGGCCGTGTATTTTCCCTTGAACTGATTCACCACCAGCTGTGAGTCACAAAATGTTTGGACTCTCTGGGCCTTCAGCTCTTTGACATCTCGGAGTCTGGCTAAAAGTGCTTTGTATTCGGCTTCATTGTTGGTTGCTTGGAAGTCCAGCCGAACAGCCCTCTCCAACAGAATTCCATCAGGGTTATACAGTACTATCCCTTCTCCGACGCCCTTGTTGCATGAAGAGCCGTCTTCGCAGAGCAACCAAGTGTCCTTTGAGTCTGCATTCTCTTGAGTTGCTTGCCTGGTGGCGTGCCCCCCAATATCCATCGAACAGTCCTCTTGGCTGAATTCGACAATAAAGTCGGCCAAGACTTGGCTCTTTATAGCCTCCTTAGGCAGAAGGTGATGTTGTGCTCTCTAAGTTTCACAGCCCATTTTTTAATTCTTCCTGAAAAGTCAAATTTTCGAAGTAATGATTGGAGGGGGTGTTCGGTTATTACCTTAATTGAGTGAGCTTTGAAGTAGTGGATTAGCTTGCGAGATGCAACGACGAGCGCCAAAGCCAGCTTTTCCAAGTGCATATACCTTGTTTCTAGATCGAAGGGCACCTTGCTCACGTAGTATATTGACTTTTGGTTCTTGTCTTGTATCGTCAGTTGCACGGCGCTTACTACATGACTTGAAACTGCGAGGTACATATATAGTGTCTCACCGTTATTCGGCACTGTTAGTAACGGTGGAGAAGAGAGATACTGATTTAGCTCGGCAAGGGCCTGCTCACTTTCTTCGTCCCACCTGAACAGGTTTGCCCTCTTCATTGCTTTGAAGAAGGGATAGCACCGATCAGATGCTCGGCTAATGAACATATTTAATGCTGCAGCCATCCCTATAAGTTTCTAGACTTCTTTTGGGGTTCGCTTCTATCCCCTGTGAGTTACTAGGAAGCCAAGAAATTTTTCCGAACTGACCCCAAAGGCGCACTTAGAGGCATTAAGCCTTAACTTGTAAGCCTTGAGGATTTCGAACGTCCTTCACAGGTCATCCAGGTGACTGCCCGAATACTTTGTTTTTACCAACATATGATCGATGTAGACTTCCATGGTCTTGCCGATCAAATCCTCGAACATCTTTGTGACCAGTCTTTGATATGTGGCTCCTGCGTTCTTTAGTCCGAATAGCATCACCCTATAGCAGTAGATTCCCCGAGGTGTGATGAATGCTGTCTTCTCCATGTCCAGGGGATATATGGCTATCTAGTGGTACCTTCTGTATGCATTTAGGAAACTCGTCCATGCATGTCCTGCTGTTGAGTTGACGAGCGAATCTATTTGGGGAAGAGGAACGCAATCTTTGGGGCAGGCTTTGTTCAGATTGATGAAATCAATGCATACTCACCACTTTCCATCCATCTTCTTGACCACGATGGTGTTTGCCAACCAGGTTGGGTAGTGAATTTCCTTGATGGCCCTTACCTCCTTTAATTTTTGTGCTTCCTCAACCACTGCCTCTGCATGGTTTGGTGCCAATTTTCTGGGCTTCTGCATTACTGGCCTTCTTTCTGGGTCCACATTTAACCGGTGGCTAATTGCTTCGGGATCTATCCCCGTCATCTCGTAATGGTCCATGCAAAGACTTCTTTGTTTTTCTTCAAAAATTCTATTAGTTCGGTCTCTTCTTGTTCGGCCATGCTTGATCCGAGCAGGAAGAACCGATCTGGGTCCTCCGGATTGATAACGACTTTCTTCAAGTCTTCAACCACTTTCTCTTCGGTCGTTCAGCTATAGTCGAGGATTGTTTGGCCCTCCTCCATCTCAATAGTCTTTACTTCTGGATATTGTTCTAGGCTCTTCATCATTGCTAGGAAACACTGCATCGCTGTGTGTTGATCTCCCTTGATTTCAACTACCTCTTTGCCCACTTGGAACTTTAGTGATTGGTGATAGGTTAAGGGTACTGCTCCCAGACTATGAATCCATGTTCTACCTACAATTGCATTATAAGTAGAAGGTTGATTAACAACTAAGAACTCAGTGTTTACCGTTATAGGCCCTGCTTTCACTGGTACTGTGATCCTTCCTACTGACCATACTGGGTCTATGCCTATGCCAATGCCAATCAGGGGTGTCGTGCATCTTTTGAGTGCAGAGTCCTTCAGCCCCAGCTTCTGGATCAAATTGTAGTACATAACATCCATCGAACTTCCCTAGTCTACTAGTACCTGCATTACGTCATAATTGGCTATGCGTAGTGTTAGAACCAAGGCATCATTATGGGGTCGTCATTATGGGGCCGATGTATCCCTTCGAGGTCCTCTTCTTAGAAGCAGATTCCCTTGATTTGTCTTTGGCTTGAGTCTTTTTCTGTTCTTCGTCGCTTGCCTTTATCCACTTTCAAGGCATGTGCAATTGTCCTGGCTTGGTACAGAACTACAGATTGGGTAATCGGTTCAATGGTGCCATGTATTATCTTTACCACGCCAAGTGGAGCAGCTCCTTGTTCGGGCCCCTGGTCCTATTCACGATTTTTCTCTTCTCGAGTAGTCTTCTCGACATCTATGAATTTCAGCAGGTGCCCTGCTTGCACCAAGTCCTCTAAGTGCCTTTTAAAGGATCTGCATTCTCCAGTCAGATGGCCATGATCTCGATGATAGTGGCACTTCCTCTTCTGATCACGTCTGTTTGGATCTCCAATAAACTTCGGAGGCCACTGGAAATAGGGCTTGTCCTTGATCTGGTCCAAGAGCTTATGCAGGGGTTCTTTGATTACCGTTTGCACGGCTTGATAAGCCACTGACTCATTCTTCTCCTGGGATTGCTTCCTAGACTTCTGGTCTTTTCTGCTTTTATCCCTCTTCTCAGGCTGTTTAACTGAGGCCACACTTTATTCGGCCTGGCTTATATCTTCTTCCATCTTCGCATGTTGCTCTATCTTCACCATTAGTTCGGACATTGTGGATACGGCCTTCTTGGTGAGGGATTGCCTCAAACGATTCTGAGGAGGCAACCCGATTATGAACGATGCCACTACAAGTTGTTCACTGTATTCTTCAACCTCGTTGTAGGTCTCCCAGTATCGCCGAGCATACTCCCGAATCGTTTCTCCATTACTCTTTCGTAGGGCCAATAGAGTGTCAAAACTCTTCGGCTGTTTGCTGTTGGTTATAAACCGAGCAGTAAAAGACTCAGCCAATTGCTGCCAACTAACTATGGAATGTGGTGGCAACTTGTGGAACCAACTGAGAACAGTCTCCCCCAAACTGGATGGGAACATGCGGCAAAGGAGTGCATAATTCCCACTCCATAGTGCCATTGCCTGTCTATACTGTCGAATATGGTTCACTGGATCTGTCTTCTAATCATATATCTCAAACTTTGGTAGAGAGAACTTGCGAGGTGGATCAGCGTTCTCAATGACTTCGGCTAGCGGTGATACTGAGATCTGTTCCAGGGCTATCCTTGCCACGTCTTGAGCTATTCGGCCACCACCATGCTGCATCCTGAAATCCATCCTTCTCTCCAACCAAAGTCGTAGATCCTAGTTAGGGTCTAGTTCAGCCCGAGCAACTCTTTCATGACTTGGACGAACTGATTCTGTTTTTATGGTATCAGTGCGCCTGGAGCTTCTTTGGCTTACCACCAGCTCTTTGCGCCTCTGCCTATGAGGGTGAGTCAAGCTATAGGACTCCGGACTTTGCTCAGTATCTTCTTACTCGGGACTTTCCCTTCGCCTTACGCGCGGTTCCCTTTGAGCATCTTATCTTTGAACCATTCGTTTAAGTTCGTCAATCTCTTTATCACGTTGCTCCATTCTCTCCTCCAGATTGTTGATGATCCTGTCGCGTCTGGCCAATCTTTCTTCTAATCTCCCCATCTCCCTTGAAGATGGGGGAGAAAGTCCCTATCCTCTGAAACTTGTGGTCGAGTAGCGCAACTTCCTCCCATTGTGATAGGCGTCATCCCTACGCCTTCGAACCTCTAAATAGATTCTGGGGGCCCTTGGCCTATTTGGGATAACTAGTATAGATCTTTGGGGGATATCCTCATGTCCCTTTGTACGGCTTCCAGTGAATCCAGTCGGAGTCTGGCTCATAATTCCGTTGGTTCAAGATCGTCGTTCCCATAGACGGTGCCAAATTGTGCGTGTTACAAACTGGGAGTTTGTTCGGCACAATCTGGACCAAGTAAATTCGCCCAATACTGATGACCCTGAACAGGATATGGGACAAACTCCTCGCCGCCGAACTCACTGAAGGCTCCTTGCTCAGCTGCCGAACTCCTGCAACACCAAGAACGCCGTTTGTTCCCTCCGGTCTGGTTTGACCGAGAGGCACTCCGACGCTCAAGTTAGATATCTCTCAAAAAAGTTTTTGGACAAGAGCTTGGGCTAAGAATTGCGTATCTGTGGTTTGAGAGTACCTTTCTTTATATAGGGGTCGAAACCTACGAGGCTGAATCCTCTTAGGATTTTGCCTCCTATTCTTTAGGGATTGTTTTCTATCTCGTTTACCTGATTCTGATTTGTTCCCATCTTCGTGTATCCAATCAAATCGTATGGGATCTTGCTGAGATATCTTCCCCTTTAGGGACGTCATGGGCTTTATTGGTTCAGACTGTCCTTTTCTGGGGCAGGCCGAACTTGCATGACCCGAACAACATGTGGTCCGAACTTCTTTGAGTACTGGGGGCCAGTCCGTTTCGAGCTGGCCTCTTAAGTGGGACTTTGGCCCCATTTTTTTGGGTTGGGATTTAGGCCCATAATTTTTATCCGCCTCCACCAAACATGGTTTTTCTCAGTATAGCCTCCTAAGTGGAACTTTGGCCCCACTTTTTTGAGTTGGGCTTTAGGTTCATAATTTTTATCCGCCTCCACCAAACATGGTTTTTCTCAATATATATTGAATATATATCTACAACATTTACCAAGCATAGTCTTTCTCAAGATTATCATAACTTTCTTCTTTTCCACTTCTATATGCCCTGCAAAAGACATGTATATAAGATATACTGTATGTCAATCAAATTTCTAAGTGAAGTATGCACACTGAGTTCATGGATGCCAACTTACTTGTAGAACATGGGCCGAGGGCACAGTTCATCTTTACATTTGTCTATCCTTGTGCTTTGCATTAGCATATCCAATCTTAAAAGTAATATTGGGCTCTAGTTTATTTTTAAAACAAACAGACTGCAGAAATTGACAACTCATAGAAACCCTTACATTTATTTTATATAGACCTTCACACAAATACTTGAAAATCACTTGTCCCTACCTAACTTCTTGGTTAATACAAGGACCATCCAATTCAGGACCCATGTGAAGGAAAAAAGAATGTAAATATCAGCTCAATCCTAGAAATATCATCTTCCAAGCAATCTGCACCATGTGTGAATGAAACAAGAAGAGAGAGAAACAAACTTGGCAGATGATACTTCTAAGAAAAGAGATACAAGTGATAATTACCTAAACACCCCAGATATTGCTTTTACTACTGTTGAAAAAATTCTAACCCATTTAAAGGATGTTACAGTGGATGCTGAACCAGTCTACAAGGATAGAATGTTTCACTTAATTATCAATTTTAAGTTATAATTTATTTTATTTTTATTACTCTACAATTGTTCTAACGTAGTTTATTTGTCTGTTGAAAATTGAAAAAAAGTAGACAACTATTGAAATCTTAACCAGTTGATCACCCATCTACCACATGTGCATGAATTACTTGTCCTCCACTATCATATTATTCATTACAGGTAGAAAATTAATTTGTGTACAAATTTATATTTTCAAGTTACATGCTTTTTTCGTTAATACTATTAAAATTACATGATATAGGATCTTAATGCACCTCCTTATGCACCTACATGCCAAGTTAAGAACGGGGATGAAATACCTCACCAGCAACAGGAGTTCCAAGCATATAAATGAATTTGAAACATAGTTTAGTTTATTGTTTTTATCATATAAAGTGAACTAAATTAAATGGCTTAATCTATTTTTTTTTCATTGCAGAGTATTGAGAATCCTAGTTCTACAGAATGGTTGATTCCAAAAATATACCTAATATTTGGAATAATCTTTCATTCACTCAATTGTTAACAGCAGAGGAGGATTATCCAAGTTCAATTATGCCATTTGTCCAATTTCAAAATTCTCAAGGATCTCCAAATACACAATATAGTCATATTGGAGGGCACCATTGAACAGTGGACAGTGAAATTCTTTTTGGGGGATAATGCAATGAACAGTGAACAGTGATACATTTGAGTGGTACCCTTGATACATTATTTTTTGGGTGATTTCCAATCACCATAGCAAGTTTTTGTGTGATTTTACATTTCTTTTTTGGGTGATTCTACAATGAATAGTGAAATTCTACCATTTTTTGGATTTGTTGTTGCTTTTAGATTGAGGTAGTGAAATTCTACGATGAACATAGTGAAATTCTATAATTTTTTGGATTGTGGTAGTGAAATTCTGTAATGAACAGTGAAATTTTTTTATGTTGCTAGTTTTTTTAGTGAATTTTTTATCTTTAAATTAAATTTTTTTAATTTTCTCGATTCGTCTCATTAAAATGGTTAAAAAAATAAAATATTTAATTAAATAATAAATAAATTCACGAAATACAAGAATATAAAAAATATTTGAAATTTAATCCCAAACAAGGTAAAAATCAAACTAAAAAAACAAATCACAATCCAAAGTCACAACTCAAAGGTCCACCAAAGTGCAAGGGACAACAGAAAATCTTAAAACGAGTTGAATCCATTTCTCTATCCTGCAAGGAAATCCAACCAAAGTAAAAAAAATAACCTAAAACGTCACCGTTTAACTGTACTGGTTTGTCCAGTTTAAAGTGGTAACTGGAGACAAGTCATATTTTTTTAAAAAAATACGTGAGATTTATAGTATTATTTATTTTTTTTATTTTATTTAATTTAATCCAAAATGCCAAACGAGCTCATGGTATATAAATTTATTGATACTAGGAGAGAAAATAAGAAAAGTGGATATTGTAAAACAGAAAAACTTTAAAAAACTGAATAATCTATATTTTTTAAGCCCACAAGATGCCCCCGGCGAGCCCGCGAGCAGGTGGTGCGGGAAGGTGCCTTGTCAACGCGGCATGCAAAGTATCAAAACGGCGCGCGTGTTGGCCGGGGAAGGTCGGGTGAAGAAAACAAGCAAGCTCAGAGAGCTCCTGATCGGGCTCGGAATCTCCGCCACGACCGTGATCCTGTGCCTCGTCCTGGCTGAGCTGGTGCTGCGATTCCTGCCCGTCGCCACCGGCTTCGGATCGATGCCGGTCAATTCGGACAATCCGATCTTCCGCCAGGCTCATAACGATGCACGCATTCGCGTTCTCTCCAAGCCCTACAACAAGCGGACCCTGGCGATCACCTTGCGTGAAGCGATCGACCGGCCGGTCGGCCAGGACCTGACCAGAGCCGAAGGGCGCTAGCTGTCCGGCCGAAAACTGAACCGGCGCAGAGGCGCTTCAGCATCGCGCGCGGGCGAAGCTGCGAGCTTCGCCGCTTGCGGTGCCTCCAGCGCCTCGAGCACCGCTGGAAGGCGCTGATGGCGGGAGAACAGCGCCGCCACGCGCGCCTTCGCCGCCTCGCCCATGGCCGCACGATCGGCGGCACTCATGGCGAGCGCGCGCTCCAGGCCCTGAGCGAGCCCGGCTTCGCTCGAGAAGTCGCCGATCAGGCCGCTCCTGCCGTCCTCGATGCTGGCGAAGGCGGAATCCATGCGATGGGCAAGCGAGACTTTGCCTGCCGCCATCGCTTCCAGCAGGCTGAGGGGAAATCCCTCCATCAGGCTCGGCAGGATGAAGACGTCGAGCGCCAGCAGGCTGTCGACGGGATCGGCCTGCCAGCCAGTGAAGGTCACCTGCTCGGCCAGGCCCAGCGCCTGGCATTGCGCGATTAGTTCCTCGCGCTTCCAGCCATCGCCCAGCAGCACCAGGCGCAGGTCGCGATCACGACCCAGCGTGGCGAAGGCGGCGATCAGAACGTCGAGACGCTTCAACGGCGCCAGCCGTCCGAGATAACCGATGGCGATGGTTCCTTCGGCGAAGCCGAGTTCGCCGCGGCGGCGCTCTCTCGCGCCGGGCCGGTCGGCAAAGGCGGCGGGCTGTACCCAGTTGAGGCAGGCGGCGATTTTTTCCGGCGGCAGGAAACCGCTCTCGACCATACCACGCTTGGTCTGCTCGGAAACCGCGATGGCCCGGTGAATG
>JAOTRH010127812.1:0-14437 GCA_034768845.1 Heliamphora exappendiculata | reverse complement strand
GTATTGCATTGGGTTTGATGGAAATGGGGGTTTTTAAGAAAGGTTTAACCATGATTTTGAGAAATCATTGCATAAAAGGGGATTATGAAGTTTGAATCCAATGTTTTTGTGGTGGAAATTGAGATTTGAGACTTGATTGATAAAGGGTTCAGGGTTTTGATGTTAGAAACTCAAAACAGGGGCCGATCTGGGGTTTTCTCGGGCGACAGCGCGCTTGAGCGAAGCCCTATCCGCTCGAGCTGTCACGCCCTAAAACCCGGGGTCACGTGAAAATCTACCAAACACCAGTTTTATGAAAATAAAATTTCATACATTCAAATCCACCTGTTGAAATCAAATGAAAACCCAACATGCATCTCTCATAAACAGTAAACATCTTGTATATCATGCATACGTATATTGCCTAGAGGCGTACAAACGTGCCTTCAAACAGGCATACAAAAAGGAAAACTAGTAAAGTCTTCCACCATCACAGACCCTACTAGAGCAACTCCTCGTGATCTTTAACCTCCAAACCTGAAAATGATTTTATAGCAAAATCCCACACCGTGAGCCGAAACCCAATAAAAACAGACTATAAAGCTGTAAAGGAGGATATGCAATCATATGGTGGGAGCTAACTCAACCATAAGTAAAACCAGGCATTATAACTAATGCAAATAACAGTTAAAGAAAACTGTAATCAAAACGTTGATTTTCACTCGGATAACACAAACGAGGAATGAAAAAATATATTTTCCACTCGGAAGCAGACACAGCTAAGGAAAATAGACAAGTAAAATAGTATGATCCACTCAGGCCACACAGCCAAGGAGAAAGATAAAATGAATCCTATGTATCAACTTCGTCACAAAGGGATAGATGTAGCAACTACAGACTCCTACCCCTTTACCCAATCCCTACACATCGTAGGACCGGTTAGGTAAATGCAAGTTCTATACGAAGCCACCACATTGTAAAAGCTTAATTTACGGGGCTAAAACCCGAGGTCCCAAAGCACCAAACCACTTAATTTACGGGGACTAGCTCGAAGATACAAAGCACTTACTCTGCGCACGTTTTCGGACTTACACCGAGGGCTACTCATACCAAATACCCGCTATCCCGGTACATCTAAAGAATCATTTTACAAAATCAAAATATTTTCACATTTATATAAAAATCCATCCATCAACATGGAGATCAGACAAACATATAGATCAATCCTTTAACATGGAGATCAAACAAAACATGTAAAAATATGAGTTTCAAAGCTATACAACATATATATAAAAAGGAGATTCAATCCATCTACCATGGAGATCAACAGGCATGTAAAAACACACACTTTTATCAAATGTTTTCAGGGTTGAACCCCAACCCTAAGGGTCAGCTCCAAACCCTCAAAAGAACATATATTTTCCAAAGCTTTTGTAAAAACTCCTTTTGCAAAATCACTCGTTTCCCCAAAATAACCACCTAACCATCGAAGCAACCACCAAACTCCCACACAGGACCTCAGTCGATTGGCCTAAGCTCCCAGTCGACTGAAAAACTCTCTAGAAAAAGAGAATCAAAACAGAAGCAATTTTAATCGACTGAACGCCCAAAATGATGATCCAGTCGACTGATATTATGATCCAATCGACTGATCCGGCCCAGTAACTATTTAATGCTACGATTTTTGCCTCCAAACCTCAAATCATACCTCCAAACACCGATCAAACACTCTCGGACATCCACATGGCCAAGCCTTACACTAAAACCTCATAAGGAAACTCTCGAAACACATTTTCATCCACCTAAAATGATGAAAAATGGTTTGAAGTTAAAAACCCGATTTATCAAAACATATATAACCTTTTTCATGTGTTTTTAAACGGTGAAACAACATATAATTACATATAACACCGTTAGACATCTATAAGTCTAAGATCCTATCTCGGTGAGTCAAAAACTCGATGCCTCGATTCACATGCAAAATCGAGCTTCGTCAGAATAAAATTCCATCAGGATAGATGCATAGAGCATGATACCTGTAACAAGGATCGGCTGTTGATCTGTCAAAAACTGAGTCCCGGGCCCCCGATAAGGTAGAGAGAAAAATGAGGAAACTTAGTCGTTAAGTTTTGAAAATATCTAATCCAAGATATTTATAGGCCTCCAAAATATAATTTTTTTAAAATTTTGAAATTCGCACCGTAACTCCCCATAACCCCCGAGACCAACCCTGCATACTTATTTAAACCAAAATATGCATCAAAACGCATATAAGCATATTAAAGCGAAAATGTCAAAACGTGTTGAAAAACACCGAATATGCATATATATAAAAATGAAACGATACAAGGTCTCACACGAGCACTCAACTGGCAGAGAATTGGGTGCTCGAGCACCCGACGTCCGCTCGAGCGAACTGACAGCATAGGGCCAACTTTTTTTTATCATATCTCCCTCATCCGAACTCCGAATGAGGTTGTTTTTGTATTCAAATTGAAGCCCGGAAGTCCTCTTTCCAAAGAGACTACTCTGACAAGAAAATTATTTTTGTAGAAAAAGTTATGATTAAAATAGTGAAGGTATGTCAAATTTTTCTAACCATTTTCACCTGATTTTGGCCAAATACTTTGAAAAAATATTTTTTCATCAATGTTGAACCTTTTCATCAAATATCCTATCCCTTGGGCTATGAATATACCTACTTTACTATACTTGGGTTGGGATGGAAGTATTGTACCATTTGGTTGTGTTTTCGATAAAGATGGGTTTTCGACATATTATTAAGATTTTAAGGACGAGTACGATTATGGGTAATTATGGGCTATGTCGTGATATGATTATCCTTAGATTTTAAAGCTTTAGAAAGAAAATATGAATTTTAATTTGTATATACATGTATATGCATATGGTGGGTGTCTTCCATTTGTTTCAAATAACGTAGTCATGTGTAAGTTAATTATGCGTTGGTATTTCATAAAGTTGATAATTGAAATGTGATTTATGAGAACTTATGTGTTAAAATTTATGATGGCATTGAATTAAAAGAAAGGATTGAAAATAAGACTTGATTGGAAATAAAATGGGAAGCTAAAATGTAAAAATTAAGAAGAAGTACTACGAGAAAATAGTTGGGGAGAGGAACTAGTTGTGGGTTGGACTCTCGGGTTTTTAAAAAATGATGGTATCGGGAATAATGAACCGTATGGATTGATGTGAATTAAGTTGGCCTGGTGGGTCCGCAGTGAAAGACTGCAAACTTGCACAAGATGGGGACCAGATGCCCACAGTTAGCCCCCGAAATGTGGTGTTGCGCCGTGGTGAGTTATAGAGCTATCTATTATCCAATGGCTTTGCAAAGCCTATTAGTTAATAGGGAGAGGTTTCTATAAGTTTCAACTGATGCCGGTTCGTTAGATGTGATACGATTTTGGGATAAATCGGGTAACTAAAATGTGAAATGATTTTTGCAAAAAATCAGATAATGGAATGATGATATGATATAAAAAAAATGGGAACAAGTGGGCGTGTGTGGGTGTGTGCTTGTGAAAGAATCACAAATTTGTAAAAATTTACATTTTACTTCGGTTGCACCCATCACACCTCACATATTATGCATTACATGTGAGTTAATCATTATCCTATGAGCTTTGGCTCACATATGTTTACCAAACCATTTTAGGTTTTGATGATTAGGGACGATATCAAGCCACTGAATGCATATGGAAAAAAAAAGGGGCTTGAAGAAAGATTTAGTGTTCCTTTTGTGATCCACATCATGTCTATACATAAGAAAAATAGATTACTATAATGATAATGTTGTTGTAAACGACACTTGAAAACCCAAAACATTTATTTGTAATTTATTTTGTATGAGGATATGGTTACTTAACAAAATTTTTTATATTCTTCCAAATGTGTTTTGAGTTCAAATCGTTATTGAAACCAATGTTTAATCCGATAATTCCTTATATAGATCTGTTTGGGGTTGGTTCACGGGTCCCTGGGGTTAGGGGCGTGACAAACAAGGCATTAGTTAGGACGAATAATGGTTCTACGATGAAAGTCTGTGAAGATGTGTGATGAGGGTAGATAATGGTTCTACGGTGAAAGTCCGTGAAGATGTGTGTGTTACATGGGTTGCGTGCGTTGTGTGTGTTGCATGGGTTGTGTGCATTGCATAGATGGGGGCTGCGGTCCTTCGGTGGAAGTTCGAAAAGATTTATGGATTGCATGAATTGCATTGTGGGACGAATAGACCAGTTTTTAAATTATTTTTTTGAGTCGTGTGAATTGCGATCTAAAAACTATTTTTTAACTATTTTCAGGACTCTTGTGAGTGAGTTAAATGATGGTTTGTATCCTTACTTTTCCATTTGCATGTGAAAGCTCGTTTTAAAGGCTTGAAAGAGAGTATAAAACTACACCTCGTTTTTCTACCATGTTTAGCTTATACTACATGCTCTTCTAGTTTCTGCTGAGTTTTGGCTCACGTGCGGAATTTATTTTTCTTCAGGTACCGGTCATGCAGATTGATCTGGAGGTGTCGAAGAGGTGGAAGAGCTGTAGTTTTTCTTTTTGTTCTTTCTATTTCATGTATGTTGTATTCATGTTTTTCGGCGTTAGAGCCGTGTAATGTAAGTCGTTTGGCGATTATATGCAATGCATGTGTGGTTTAATTTGAGAGTGTATTCTCGGGTTGGTTGTTTGTGAGTGTTTAACGTGACCCGCAGTTTGGAACGTGAGAGTATACAAGAGTAGGCTCCTTTAATGAGCAAATGAGTACTGTACTATAGCACACTAATTCACTCTAAAAAAATATATCATATAAAGCTCAAAGAGAATTTCTACGTGTTTCTCTCAAATATAAACAAGAGTATGAGATTTGAATGCACAAGAATGAGTGATGAGAGAGTATGATATTAGAGAACTTCTTGGTTGCTTTGAGTTTTGATAATAGGGTCTTTTTATAGCCCAAAGTTCGAGTTAGGTGTTGAACGTAAAAAGATATTTTAATATCTCAAGTCAAACTAGCCGTTATAAAGTCATATTTGACTTTCAGCATAAGTTAGTCGACTGATGTGGCTTGGTCAGTCGACCGAGGTGCCAATTTAAAGCAACCCCAAGATTCCAGTAGCTTTTTAGTCGAATGAGGGCTTACTTTCAGTTGATTGAACCTCAAAAGGTTCAACTCAGTCGACTGAGCTCCATGCTTCAGTCGCTTGAACTATGATGGGTTAACTTTTTCAAATTTTAGTAGGTTTTTAGTCGACTGATGTTAATGATCCAGTTGACTGAATCTTATTGGTTCAGTTTTTAACCCTTTTAGTTGACTAAATATGTCCATTAGTTGACTGAGTTGAAAGACAACATGATTTTCTTGAATTTTTGTATCTTCAAGTCATAAGATAAACTTGTTGAAATGTTTTTCAATTTAAACTCAAGTTTGGTTACTTCACAAAACATTTCAAAAGACTTTATATTTATTTGATAAAATGTTTCTTAATTTAAAGTCAACTTTGGTTGCTACAAAAATATTTTATCCATTGAAAAAATGATATGCATGAGTCATATAGTCCAATTTTGATTTTTTGTGAACTTCAAAAGATATGATAATGAGATTTGTGAACTTACATGGATCCTAACTTTGATGCATATGAAAATTTAAACTAAGTCTTCAATTCTTCGTCTTTTGTATTACTCTAAAAACTTGTTGCCAACATATTTGACTTGAATTTGCTTCATGGCTTCCATTTTGTATTTTTAATTGTGCTAAACATATATTTTCTATAAACAATTTTAATTTGCACAATTAGATATTTAAGTTTGTTATCATCAAAACAGTCGTTGAAACCTTGTTAGGCTAACAATCTCTTCTGTTTTGATAATGACAAACTTGGAGCAAAATAATGTGGAAAGGCTATATAATGCTTCCGCTTTCAATATGCATGTAAGAATAACCTTATTTGAGAGTTGAATAACTCTCCCTCACAATATGCATTACAATTTAAGTAGTTACGTCATTTGAGTTCAAAAGCTTATTGTATAATGAAATAGTATAGATTTGAAGACACTTAGTTTAATTTTACTCTTTAAGCATTTGAAACATAAATTTGAAAACTCAACATTCATTAAATATCTTTGCAAACTTTAAGCATCTTAATATTCATCGAGCCTCTTTTCAAGCTTTAAATATTTTAAGCACATAAGGTCTCAAGAATATTTTGCTTACTTAGCATTTTTAATTTCATTTTCAATAATCATTGTTATGCTCAATATTACTTTAACCAATGTAATCATTTTAAAAGGTGTAAAAGCATTCATCAACAAATTATAACATTTATATTTAATAAGCATGGATATCAACTCATCATTCATATGCATCCATTTAACATTCAAAGGTTAAACATGCATATATCCAAAGTTTAAAGATGCATATTTCCAAAAGGGTAATAATAACATTCACACAATAACATCATCATCCATAATCATAAGAGTAGCAAGAAAGTGCATTTGATAGCCACCAAAAAATACATTTTGCTCTCTCTCTCTCTCTCTCTCTTTTACTTATTCTAAGATTTTGCTCATACTCTCTTCTCCCTCTTTGTCATAATAAAAAGAAGCGGAGCTGGAGGTATACTCATCATCGTCGTCATCGTCATCTTCATGAGAAGAGGCGTCATAGGGAGGAATGCCTAAGGCATCCTCGATATGAGTGAGCCGGGTGTGCACCTTGGCGAATTCACGTTTGACCTCTTTGGTGAAGGATTCGATCATTTTCTTTAAAAAGAACTTGGTAGATTGGTCAAGTGGAGCAGCTGCAAGAGCAGGAGCAACAGGAGGAGCTGTTGGAGAGGACGCATCAGCCTGGTCATTGGCTTGCTCTTCATCCTCACTATCTCCAACTACAGGAGATTCTTCACGGTCCCGTCCAAATTTTGGACACCAACCCCCATCTTGTAAACGATAGCCCATAAGTCTTAGGGATTTGTCATTAAGGAAGTCGGTGGATTTAGGAAGAGTAAAAGTAAATGGAGAAGGAGAGAAACCAAATGACTTGAAGAGAGAAGTAAGATAAGCACCATAAGGGAGAGTGTGGCGTTTGGTGCTCTCTCGGGCAAGCATCCATGTATAGATGAGAGGGAAGATCAAGCGCTTGTCGGTGTTGATACACCACATAATGAAGCAGTCAAGATAGGAGATGTAATTGCGATAGCCACTACGGGAGAGAATATTGTAGGTAATGATGAGATGAATGATTTTTGCTTCAAGTTTTAGTTGAGAATATTTTGGGGTGAAAGCAAAGTTTACTACCTGTTCATTCGTAACCATGGGCAAAAATGTTTGAGGAGTAAACTCTTGGTCCATAATCCAGTTTGAGGAAGGTCTAGGACAAGTGAATTCGCCCTGACCAAGACCAAAAAGATTAGCAATATCTTTATCGGTGAAACGGTATGTTTCACCAAAGAGGTATGTAGCAAGATGAGTATATGGATCATTAGGGTTAGGTTTAGTCTCTTTGATAAGATTGTCATAGAATAATCGAACATGTTGAGGATATATGCCCTTAGGTGCATAAAACTTATAAGCACCCCAACCCATTTGAGCAAATAGACGACATATATTAGGAAAATAAAGATCCATAAAGTCCATGTCGAAAAAATTACAAAAAATCGTTCTATAGAGGAAAGATGATATGTATAAAGATCCTTAGCCCTAAAGGAAGAGATGAGATTCTCATTTGGCTCCGAAGATGCGGAATGGGCAATACCCTTACCCTTTCCTCCTTTGGTTCTAGGTGACATGGTGAGAAGCACAACTTTAGAGTGAGGATTTGATGATAGTGAGAAGAGGTATGAAGGATAATCAAGTAGGAGGAGTGGCAGAGGAGTAGGGTTTGAGGAGAAATATGGTGTATGTAGAGAAACAAAAGAGAGAAATCGAGAGTGAGGAAATGAAATAGGGCTATTTAAAATGTGTTTAGCCAACTTAGGGTTTTAAAAACCCGAAGGTTCAGTCGACTAGATTGGTCAATTCAATTGACTGGATGTTGCCTTTTTTTCACAATTTTATTTTCAATATGTATTCAGTCGCCTGAATTAAGGGGTTCAGTTGACTGGATGGTGAACTCAGTTGACTGGACTGAGGTTTAGTCGACTGAAAAGCTTCTGAAGTTGTTTTTCGATTGATTTTATGTTTTAAAATCTTTTCTCACCTTTTCTTGCTTAAGCTCACACAACTTTTCAATTATTTAATAAGCCCAATTCTCTTCTTATTAAGATAAATCGATCCTCATTAGGAGGTTTAATAAAAATATCGGCCCATTGATCATTTGTGCAAACAAATTCTAGATGAATATTGCCTGTTTGTACATGATCACGAAGAAAATGGTGTCTTATCTCAATGTGTTTCGTTCGTGAATGTAATATTGGATTCTTAGAGATATTAATTGCGCTTGTATTATCACATTTAATAGGCACACCATCATGGCTTAATTTAAAATCTTAAAGTTGTTGTTTCATGTATAAGACTTGGGCACAACAACTACCGACGGCAATATATTCGGCTTCGGCGGTTGATATGGCTACGGAGTTTTGTTTCTTGGAGAACCAAGAGGTAAGCGACTTCCATAGGAAATGACAAGTACCAGTAGTGCTTTTGCAATCAATTTTGCACCCGGTAAAATTCGCATCGGAATAACTAACCATTTCAAAGGAAGTGAATTTTGAATGCCATAACCCTATGTCTATTGTACCGATTAAATATCTCAAAATTCTTTTGACCGTAATTAGGTGTGATTCTTTTAGACATGCTTGAAATCTAGCACACATACACACACTAAACACTATATTCAGTCCACTAGCGGTTAAATATAAAAGAATACTAATCATACCTCGGTAAAGCTTAGTGTCTACCGGTTTTCCTTATTCGTTGATGTCAAGCTTTGTTGATGGACTTATGGTGTTCCCAAAATTTTTCCATCTTCCATGTTGAATCGTTTGAGCAAGTCCTTTATGTATTTTGATTGGCTCACAAACGTTCTATTTTTTGCTTGTTTGATTTGAAGTCCAAGGAAGAATGCGAGTTTGCTCATCATGCTCATTTCGAATTCTTTTTGCATACACAATGAGAGCTCTTTGCACAAACTTTCGTTAGTAGCACCAAATATAATATCATCAACATATATTTGAATAATAAGTATATCCACATGGTTTGTTTTTATAAAAATTGTTGTGTCAATTTTGCCTCTTATAAAGCCATTTTCTTATAGAAAATTGCTTAATCTTTAATACTAAGCTCGAGGAGGTTGCTTTAAATCATACAATACTTTGGATAATTTGAAAACATGATTGGGATAATGATAGTTTTCAAAACCCGGCTGTTATTCAACATAAACTTCTTCATTGATAAAGCCATTCAAATACGCACTTTTACATCCATTTGATATAATTTGAAATTCTTGTATGATGCATATGTAAGCAACATGCGTATGTATGATCAAAATCTATAAATCTATCTGTGGGTGCATAGGTTTTATCAAAATCTATTCATTCTTCTTGATTATAACCTTGTGCAACTACCCTAGCCTTGTTACGGATAATAATGCCATTTTCTTCCTTTTTATTTCTATAAATCTATTTGGTTCCGATTATGGTATGATCTCTAGGTCTAGGAACTAAAATTCACACTTCATTTCTTTCGAATTGATTAAGTTCTTCTTGCATTACCATTATCCATGAATCATCTTCTAATGCATCATTTATATTATTTGGTTCTTCTTGAGATAAAAATGTAAGATAATTACTAATATTTTTATAAAAAAAATGAGTAGTTACCCCTCGTGATGGTTCACCAATAATTTGATCCAAAGGGTAATCTTTTACAATCTTCTATTTTTTTTGGTAACAATTCATGTTCCTATTGATCTTGATCATCGATATGGACTTCGATACTTTTTTCCTCATCTTCTTTGATTTTCAAATCCTCTAAGCATTTTCTAATTTTCACATCATCATCATTAGAAAGCTTAGAAGAGAAAGGATTATCTTCATCAAAACTAACATGAATAGATTCAACTAAAGTCATTGTTCTTTTGTTATAAACTCAATAAGCTTTACTATTAGTTGCGTAACCAAGAAATATACCATTATCCGATTTGGAATCGAATTTGCATAAATCATCCTTTTCATTCAAGATAAAATATTTGCAACCAAAAATATAAAAATGAAAAATGTTGGGCTTTCTTCTATTCCATAGTTTATACGGACTTTTGTTAAAATGAGATTTTATGTAAACTCGATTCATTTCATAAAAAGCGGTGTTGACTGCTTCGACCCAAAAGTATTTAAGCAACTTGTGCTCATTTAACATAGTTCGAGCCATCTGTTGTAATAAATGATTTTTTCTCTCTACAATCTCATTTTGTTGAGAAGTTCGAGAAGCCAAAAAATTATGAGAAATACCATTTTGATCACAAAAGTTTTTAACCTCTTTATTTTTAAATACTCCTCCTCTATCACTACAGATGTGTAAAATTAATAGCCCTTTTTATTTTGAAACTTTCTACAAAGTTTAGCGAATACAAGATATACTTCATCTTTGGATGCAAGAAATAAAATGTGAGATCCCGAACCTTGTTGTTTTGAATTATTTATGTATGTGACGTATTTATTTCAGTATATAAATAGCTTCGATGCATGGTTTATATTTTGGAGTTGTGAAACAACATATATAGATGTGCCTTACGCTTTCTCGAACCTTGTTTAGGCTTGTTTAGTTGGCCTTAGAACATATAAATCGAGACAAAAATAGTAGGCTGTGATACAGCCGTTCAGTCGACTGGACTGGTATGTTTGATCGACTAGACTGAAGTTTTTGGGTTCGGTCGACTGGATAAGGGGGTTCGATCGACTGAACAGTGGTGATGGTGAGATTTTTGAGGAGCTTTAGTCGACTGAAGTGGCCGCTTTAGTCGACGGTACTGCCTTTTTGTCGAGCCTATAAGTATTCCAGTGGGCTGGTATGTTTGGGAAAGCTCATTTCTTCTCTCTCTCTGCATTCTCTCCATATATTTGAGTTGCTTGAGCCTAGTTTTGAACGATCTGTTTATGGATCCCTGCTATTCACGCTATTAGCTTCATGTTCAATCGATCAGATTCCTGTTTTGACGTGGTTTGAATTTTGAGGCTTTGAGTTTCAACCCGCCGAGGTAGGATTCTAGACTCTACTGCTGTATAAGGATATTTTATGTAGTTATATGTATTTTTACGTAGTAAAAAATACATGAAATGTCATATTTATGTTTAAACCTCGGTTTTTCTGGTAAAAATCATGTTTTTTACTTTTCTTAGTTTATTGCTTCGTATGACATGTAGATGTTGGGTTTTCAAAGGGTATTCTTGAAAATGGTGGTTTTGTAAAAAATCTCAACACTCGGTGTTTTGGAGGTTTGGAGCTAGCCCTCAGGGTTAAGTCTCAATTTTGAAACGTTTTTTTGAAAATAGAGAAAAATATTTTGAAGTGTTTTTGGTTTGATCTCCATGTTGATGGATGGATCTAAATACATGTATAATGTATTTTATGAAAATATTTTCGTAATTGAGCTACGGTATAATTTTTATGAAATGATTCTCTAGATGCGCCTGGATGACGGGTATTTGACAAGAGTTACCCTCGATGAATGTCCAAAAACGTGCGCAGAGTAGGTACCTTTGTTATCCTTCGGGGTAATTTTCGTAAAGAAGGTGGTTTGGGTGCTTTTGTCCCCCAGGTTGTTGAACCCGTAAAGTTAGCATTTACGCTGTGGTGCTCTGTATAGAATTTCTAATTATCTAATCGGTCCTATGATGTATGGAGATTAGATAATAGACATGGGTCTATCGTTGTTACCTCTGTCCCCTTGTGACAGAGTCGGTACATAGAATTTATTTTATCTTTCCTCGGTGTGTGATCCGAGTGGAAAAATAATTTTTTGGTTACTGTTTTCCTTTAACTATAAAATGTGATTTTGCATTGTTTAAATACTTGGTTGTGAAGGAAAACTGTTTTGTGAGGCTTATGGGTGTCTGATGGAAAAACGTGAGATTTTATGATGTAAAACTTTTTTGGTTCTGTGGTTGAGTTGACTCCCACTATATGATTGCATATCATACTTTACAACTTTATAGTCTGTTTCTATTGGGATTCGGCTCACGGGTGAGATTTTTTCTGTACAAAAACCATTTTCAGGTCAGGTGGTTGATGATCATAAGGAGGTGATCTAGTGATACCTGTGGTGGTGGAAGACTTTTCTAGTTTTCCTTTTGGTATGCCTGTTTGAAGGCATGTTTTGTACGCCTTTGAGCGATATATTTATCCCTGTTGAATCTGTTATTCATTGCTTATGAGAGTTGCATGTTGGGTATTCTTTGATTTTAACAGGTGGACTTGAATGTATGAAAACTCATTTTTATAAAACTGGTATTGGGTGGATTTTCACGTGACCCTGGATTTTGGGGCGTGACAACTTGGTATCAGAGCTCTGGGTTTGAATACCTAAGAGCTATGGGAAGAGGGTTTATCACCTGGTGGGGTTGATTGTATATATGCTTGCTTACATGTGTTTAAGCGTTGGTTTATAACATGCTAATTGCTTTCTGAGCATGAAAGTTGTGTATATGTGGGTATAGAGGTTGGATCTCAGGATTAATGAGTCTTGCCTTAGGGCGTTTGGAATAAAAAATTTGAATGCCAAGTTAAAAACGCGTTTGGCCGACGAGTTTTCTAATAGGGCATCGAAATAGGTTATCCAAATTGACAAGTTCGTCTTGTTCATTCTCCTCGGTATGTGAAACATGTTTACATGATCTTAAGTGGCTATGTGATAGCATAATTACATATTTATATTACGTCGTAACATGTTGTAGGAAAGCTTATTTTATTATCTTGCCTTCCTATAGAATTATGTCCACGCGGGGAGTGCGGGGATGGAGTCGTGGCTGAGGTCGAGCATATGTTTAGGTTTTAGAGAAGGGAGACGTTCATGCCCTACAGGAACAAGTGGGCAGTGCTGATGTCATGCAGGAGATGCTTACCACCACGAGAGCTATGGCTAAGGCATCTAGGGTTGGAGTGAGGACTCCCGAGCAAAGAGCCTTTATGGCTATGAGGGAATTCTGGCGATTGGATCCTCTAACCTTTTCTGGGGATCCAGACCCCAAGGTTGCTGCTGAGTGATTGGAAGTGACCACAGTTATCTTTGATACTCTGTATATCGAGGAGGATGTTTTGCAGGTGAAGTTGGCTGTGTTCCAATTGCAGGAAGATGCCAGGGAGTGGTGGAAGTTCGCCAAGACCACGGTGGATGATACGTGGGTCACTTTCACGAGAATCTTCTTGGAGAAATATTTTCTGAGATCTTTGAGAGATAGGTACCGAGAGGAGTTCCTTTCCTTTGTTCAGGGGAACCTCTCTGTGGTCCAGTATGAGGTTAAGTTCGCAAATCTGTTGCGGTTTGCAGCTGAGATGGTATCTATAGAGGAGTTGCATACTAGGAGGTTTGAGATGGGCCTTCGACCTGCCATCAAGGACAGGATTGTGGCTCTGGGTTTAGATGTGTACATCGCGGTGGTGGAAGCCGCTATCCGAGTAGAGAACTTACTGGCAGAGACCCGTAGAGTTAGAGAGAGCAGGAGTCAACAGGGCAGTGGAGATGTACAGTTCTAGAGGTGCGGGAAAAAGTGCTAGAGGTCATCTGGACCTAGTTCTCATTTTGTTGGCTCGTATCAGCAGCACTCGTCCACATCTGCACCATCAGTGGTGTGGCTTTGGGATTTAGGAGTTAAAAATAAAAAAATTCAAAGATATTTTAAAAAATATTTTAAACACGTTAAAAACCAAATTTTAAAAATCTCTTTTGTTGAAAATAGGGTCGCCACTTAGTTTTTGAGAAAAACTAAGAAAAATAAAATTGACTACTGATCTTGAAAACGTTAACTAGAGAAAAAGGGTTCGGGAGTTAAGGTACGAATCAAAAAAAGTGTTAGGCACCCCGTTCGTCCAACCGTAAGGTTGGCCTCTACTAATCATTATTGGTTCTTTAATATGATTTCTCAATTGCATGCAAATAAAAAAAATGGGGGTGATGAGAAAACATTGAAAATCAAGTATAAAAAATACATAAAATATGTACATGACTCTCTAAAGCAAATAAGTGCCAAAAGAAAAAATTTAAATCCTATAACATGCAATTTTTATCGAAAGAATATATGAAACACATACCCACATGCAATATTATTTAAACAACCTAAACTAGCATACTTTAGTTAAAAGAATAAAAATGTTAAGTTGATAAAATTATCTAACTTGGTTTGCACAAAAATGAACTACACAATTTTGACATAAAATAATCAAACTCTAAACTAATATGTACAATATGCATATTATTGAATTATCTAAAAGTATGTACAAATCCTATGTTAAA
>JAOTRH010127801.1:0-14438 GCA_034768845.1 Heliamphora exappendiculata | reverse complement strand
TAAAGAATATTTATTTATAGGAAATGAAATATTAAAATCATCAAAATTAATTAATGAAGCATTTGTGCTAACAATTACTATATAATTAATACTGCTATTTAATTCATCGGAACTATTGACCCATAAAAGATCGCACTATCTAATGAATTAAAATAACGAATATTAAATACATAAAAATAATAATTATTTCAGGATTAAGAGCATAAACACTCATAATAACCATGTGGTGTAAATTAATTTATATAATTAGTATAAATTTAATTACTCTAATGCGGTCATGTTCAATACACATAAAGTGTACTAGCACAGCAAATTAAAACAATAGACGACACTATTATCTATTCCCTGTAACTAAGACATGCCTATTAAAATTTTGTATCACAGTTGTACTGATGGTTTATCCAATTCCATCTAAATTGTGAACAACAAACTTATATTCTGCAATAACTTATAATCTAGTCTTTTATGTGCAAATGGTACTTTACACATTAGAATAAATACTGTATAGAATAAAGAGCATCCGTGCATAACATTTAAAGAAATAATATTACATGCATTACTCATTAAGATTCTCATAAAATTAAAAAAAAATTATTAAAATTAAATTAAATACTAAAACCAAATAAAATTCATGATTTTTAATATACAACTCTAATAATCTTCTACTTATACTAAAAATTATGTTACCATACATCTGACGCCCATCCCCTCTACATAACGATCAAAAGTTTTAACTGGTAGGCTCTTTGTAAAAGGATCTATAAGGTTTTCTTTTGATGCAATCTAGGCCACAGCAGCATCACACTTCTCTACAATTTCTGGTATCATGTGATATTTACGCTCAATGTGTTTCTTTTCCTATGGACTCTTGACTCTTAACTCTTTCAAGTTTACAATCGCTCCGCTATTGTCACGATAAAGTGTAATAGCCGACTGAACTAAAAGCACCGTATCTAGTTCCAACAAGAAGTTCTTGAGCCAAATGGCCTCCTTGGCTGCTTTAGAAGCTGCCAAGTAATCGATTTTCATGGTGGAATCAACAATGCAGGATTGTTTCATACTCTTTCAACTTATACCTCCACCTCCCAAGGTAAACACATATTCTAAGGTAGAATTACGAAAATCTTTATCTGACTGGAAATCCTGTACCCTAAAAGTACTAGACTATCTGCTTGGTAAATCAACATATAATTCTTAGTCATTTTTAGGTACTTGATTATATATTTTTTACCGCAGTCCAATATTGCTGTCCTGAATTAGACTGATATCTGCTAACTATGCCAACGATAAAACAGATGCCGGATCTTGTACAAAACATAGCATATATTAGGCTTCCTACTGTCGAAACATAAGAAATCGCCTTCATCTTCTCTATCTCATCAGGTGTCTTAGGATCCTAATCTTTAGATAGAGTGATTCTATGCTTTAAAGGGAGAAATCATTTCTTAGAATTCTGCATGTTAAAACGAGTAAAGATGTTATCGATGTACTTTGTTTATGATAAGCCCAACATCTTTTGTTTTAATCTCGCAAAAACTTGATCCTAAGTATGTGACCGGCTTCTTCCAAGTCATTCATATTGAACTCTCCAGATAATCATACTTTTGTCGAAGACAACTCCCTCACATTGTTTTTGATGAACAAGATATCATCTACATAAAGTACTAGAAAGATCACCATGCTTTTGTCACACTTCTTGTACACACAGGACTTATTTTGATTTTGATCAAAATCATAAGACTTAATAACTTGATCAAACCAAGTATTTCAAGACCTTGATGCCTACTTAAGTCCATAAATGAATCACTTAAACTTGCACAACATGTGCTCCTGACCCTTTGCTATGAAACCATCTAGTTGTACCATATGGATACACTCGTAAAGACTTCCATTAAGAAAAGCTGTCTTGACATCTATTTGTCAAATTTAGTAATCGAAATGAGTCGCAATGAATAAAAGAATTTGGATAGAATTAAGCATGGCTACCGGCAAAAAAGTTTCTTCACAATCGATCATTCTTTCAGAGTGAACCATTTTGTAACAAGCCTAGTTTTAAAGATTTCAGCATTTTCGTCTACTCCTCTCTTCCTGTTGTAGATCCACTTATAATTCGATGGATTTTATCTCTTTAAGTGGTTCTATAAGTTTTTAGACCTGATTAGAATACATGGATTCTATCTCTGAATTCATAGCCTTTTGTCAAAGATCTGCATCTTTATCTTGGAGTGCTTCATTGTAATTATAGGGTTCGGTATCTAGTTCTGCCAAAATTCTGTCAAAAGACTCTCCCAAGAACATATACCAATCGGGTTGATAAATAACCCTTCCACTACAATAAGGCACTACCTGCGTCTATGTACTAGCAGTAACACGCTATGCAGAATCTGAATCATGTACACCATTACCCACACGCTCTTCTGACATGTTAATGGTAGCATCATGTTCAAGATCTGCACATGTCTCGATAATACTCTCACTATGACGAGGCAATGAGATAGCAGTGATTTGTGGTTATTTTTCTGTTTTACTGATATTTTCTCTTAATTTTCCAAAACCATTTTACTTTTGATTATGTGGTTTATAATATAATTCTCTTTCAAGAATCGAGTATTAGTGCTAACAATGACCTTCTGATCCTTAGAATTATAAAATTAATCACTCTTCGTTCTCTTGGGATACCCAACAAAGAAACATACTTCTGTCCTGGGTTCTAACTTACTCGCACTCCCTTTCAGCACATGTGCTGGACTCCCCCAAATCTAAATATGTCTCAGACTAAGCTTACGCCTAGTTCAAAATTCTGTGAGAGTGGAAGGTACTGACTTTAGAAGATACTAAGTTCAGAATATAAGTCGTTGTCTCTAATGCAAGTCTTTAAAACCAATCGGATAATCGTGAATAACTCATTATTGACCTTACCATCTCCATAAGAGTCATATTCCTTCTTTCTGCTACACTATTCTGCTGTGAAGTACCCGATGCAGTCAACTGGGATATAATCTCTTTTGACGATAAGTAATTCTTAAACTCTCCAAAGAGGTACTCCCCACTACAGTCGAATCGTGGTGATTTGATACTTTTACCCAGACGTTTCTCCGTCTATGTCTTGAATTTTTTAAATTTTTTAAAATATTCAGACTTACGGTGCATCAAGTAAATGTATCAATACCTTGAGTAGTCGTTAATGAAACTAACGAAGTACTCAAAGCCACCTCTAGTCCGGATGGTAATAGGAGCACAAATATCAGAGTGAACCAGTTTTAATAGTTCTTTAACTCTATAGCATTTGGCCAAGAAGGGCCTCTTGATCATTTTACCCTTTAAACATGACTCACAGACTAGAAGTGCCTTCACTTCCAATGAGTTTTTTTATTCTTTTTAGATTAATATGACCCAAGCATAAAAGTGTCAAAAAAATGTTTGATTTATTAAATAAGGAAACTTTCTCTTATATGGTAAATTAAATGTGTTATTTAATTCAGTTAGTTGTAGTGTAGTAGAGATAGGAGATGTAGCATAAAAATTATCTACCAATGTACCAGAACAGATAACCCGTTTATCATCTTTAACAATCAGCGTTATTAAAATAAGTCAAATATCCGTCTTTAATCAATCTAGAAACGAAAATTAAATTTCTTCTAATAGAAGGTACATAAAGAAATCTCTCAATATTAAAACTCGATCTCTACTAAAATTGAGAGTGACATCTTCCACTGCAACTGTTGCCACCTTTGTATTATTACTCGTATGCAGGTAAATCTTCACATCACTAAACCTATGTTTGGCCTAGATTAACTTAAAAGTTAAGCCTTTAAAAAATTCAACTAATTTGGCCTAATGTGGCATTTTTTTTTGGCTTTTTTAATATAGTTTTACATCTATTTTTTTAATAAAAAAATTAAAAAGCCTAAAAGTCTAAAGAAAAGCTAGTCCAAACATAGGCTAAGTTGTTGAATTTCCTAGAACTCCTACAATGAATTGCAAATATGATTGATGGCTCCCGTATCTACACACCAGGTACCGGTAGATAACACCACTAAATATATTTTCACAACGAGTGAACAGAATTTACCCTAATTGTTTAGTTTGTTGAGATAAATTAGACATTACTTTTTTCAGTACCGTATCTAGTTGCAGTGAAAATATCTGTCTTTCGACTTTTTCACATCAGTGCGTGATCTACTAACTATCTTAAAAACTATGTCACCTTATTTCTGAACATTTTTTTTCTTCATGTCTTTCGGTCAAGAGGAAGAATTATTTTCAGAAACAAACACATTTTCTAGTATTAAAGAAATACCCTTGGTAGTTAAAACTATATCCAAGTTACATTTTCAGTCAACAAAATTCGATCTCGTTAGTTTGTTCTTTTTAAGTATATTAACCAGTGGATTGAATGTTATTTTAATATTGAGAATCACATAATTAAAATAACCATTAATTATGATGAGCAAAATTTTAAATTTATTTTAAAATTGGTTCCCTCTATCATTTAAAGAAATTCGCCAGCAGTCTGGTACCTTGTGAATAGCATGGCTCGATGGAAAGACGTCTATTATCCACCGTTTGTCCAGATAGACCAATTCCTATTAATTTTACTATCTAGGCAACAGATCATGCGAAATAAAATTAAATAACTGATACAGTGACATAGTCTCGGTCCAGTAAATAATAATAATGACTCAGATATAGAGAATACTATTATTTATAACTAAGTGTTAACTACCACTTATTCTCAAATCAATCGCTTCGCAATGAACCCTTTAGATGAATAAGTGATCCGCACTAATAATTATTCAGAATTATCTCTACAGGAGGTTCGTACTGGCATTACTATAATTAATTCTGTCTAATGGAGAGTAAGGTCTTACTGTCAACACGCAGAATTAATTGCATCACCTACGAACTAGTAATGGAAATCGCATGATTAATCTGTGAATAAATTTTCTTTTTCATTTAGATTTTTAAAATATTTATAAGAGTTATAAAATTTATTTAATTAAAATAAATTTATTAATTTCAAAATTCACACATTCCAAATGATTTCAAAACATCTTTTCATAAATATGATCCAAAAGATTCTGATTTTTCAAATCATCTTTTCGTGTTTTAATGCATAACAAATAAAATTATCAATGAATGCACAGTTTTTTCTTTGCTTTACAGCTAAAGTGTTGATTAAGGGCATTCAAAAATTTTATTTTTATGTTACACATTTTAAAAAAAAAAAAATTATTAAGATTAAATATTTTTTTTATTTAATTAATTTAAAATTCAAAATTAATATCCACATTTTTTCAAAATATCCTATTTAAAAAAAAATCATCTTAAACGTGTTATTTTGTAAAAATAAAATATCTAAAAAACTTTCCATTTGATTAAAAAAAACTTAATTTTATTTTTCTTTATAAAATATTAATTAAAATTAAATTTTTTGAATTAATTAAAATAAAAAAAAAAAATAAACAAATATACATCATTTACACAGATTATATAAATAAAAATATAAGATATGTATATATCCCGATTTTATGATCGAAGTGAAACTCTATCAAGTTTCAAGTTTTTGTATACAGATAAACTTTCAGTCTTTCAATCGCTGCAGAAAGCTAGTTATTCTTGTCAGAATTCAACCTGGACTCATCCACTAGCAATATTATAGATATACAATATATTCTGATTAAAACATATAAAACAACAGCCGCTAGGAGTCCCAAAATCAGCCACCACCGTCGGCCACCCGCCGGTGCCGTCTGCAGCACTGCACCAGCCTCTTCCTAAGACTTTTTTGACCTCTTTTTAAACTCCATTTCGTCCCTGTTTTTTTTAAAACACAGCTAATGAAATATACTATTTTTTTGTAAAAATTCTTGTTCAAAAATATTGAGAGAAACGGCTTTCGATAGCCACCGAACCACCACCGTCGTTGTCCGCCGCCCCTGGTTACCACTAACTTCCCGAGGCTGTTTTGGTCTCATCCAAGCTTTGTTTTTTACCCGACTTTTTTTTAAAACGTAGCTTACTAAAATACTATTTTTTTTTTGTAAAAATCCCGGTTCAAAAACAGTTCAAAAAATAGCTTTCGATGGCTGCCAAAGCACTTGCGCAGCCCAGCGCCGCTCCTAGTTGCCGCTGCTTATTATGGCTTTTTCCTTAGTCAATTTGGTTATCGTTTTCTTCTATTTTTAGCACTGATATCCAGCAACATGATGCCTTGAAAATAGTCCCAAGCCCTCGAAATAGTCTCGGTGCCGCTGCTGTTGCTTTTTGCCTCGTTTTCTGTGATTGTTTTTCTCCTATTTTTGGACCGTTTTTAGAAATATTTTGTTGCTATTTTCTGCCTAATATTTGTCCAGAAATAGTTTCGAAAACACCCAAAAAAATCACCGAAAATGGCCCAAACTGCCGTTGCCAAAAGTTCCGCCGGAGGGCTATTTCCATTGTTTTTCCGTGTTTTTAAGAACTGTTTTATTGCTGTTTTTTAAGTCTAAAACAACAGAAATATTGGCAGAAAAACTTCTCACAAAAATTATAGAAAAACCACCGCGATCTGTGGCCCGAACCACTTGAAACCACCGCCGATGCCGCATGTTCTTTGTGTTCTTGGATATTCAAACATGTTCTTAAATATTCTAAATAATATTTAAAAATAAATAAAAAAGTTTACTTCGAAAATCTATGTCTCGAAAACTCACATTCGAACTAAAAAAGTTTAAGCTATCACGATCAACCCTCGTGATTAAAAATTAAATAATAATAATCATTCAGCCATTCAATCAAACATGAATGTAATAATGATCATAAAATCGGGATTAAAACGCATGCAAAACAAAGTTTGCACAGTTCTAAATCTATCCAGCCCCTCGATTAATCGTAAATAAAATCAAAGCGCCTGTAATACCAATTGTTGGAGGCAAACTGTCAAGATCATTGATTTGTAAACGATTTTTTAAATAAATAAAATTGGACGGCCAATCGTCGAAATAGGCTCCAGATAAAAACTTTTTGATGTCAAACGATTAAAATAAAATCGGTGTCACCACAGTTAATTTAGATGAAAACCTTTCGGTCGATTCTTCAACTACGAACTTTGATTCTTCTAGTTGAAACTCCGGTTAGACCTTCTACTGTATTTTCGATGCGATTTTTGAACGTAGTGTGAGTTACGATCCTTCGAGATCTGATATTAGCAGAACCTGGACAACCTTCGTCTTGAAAGATAACTTATAAATTTGATTCAGTCTACCCGCATATTTATAAAGTTACAATTAGAACCTGTTGAGTAATTATAACATAGACTTCTAATGTGACTCAGATACCATTCTAGCAATTTCTACAAATATGTAAACCTCTCAGTAGTTTCTCTAATTATGAAAATCTTGTAGCGATTTCTACAATTTTTATAAAATACTAAATCACAGTTCATACCACTAAAGATCTATAACTGCACTCTTAGCCGTAATCTCAAGACCAAGTTGCATTGAGTTCCTATTAGTAAATACCTAACTCATCTCTCCACGTTAAGATTCTTGATATCCGTTAAATAAATTTAATTACTGACAATTTAATTTAATCGGTATCTTTAAAATTTTGTAAACCCTTCCGATTAACTTATTTGACTGACGGATAACTAAATCCACTTGTAGGGTTTGGTCCAGTCAAAACTTATAAGCTTTCTTAAGGGAGTATCGTTAATCCCAAACAATCGAAGCGTAGATTTACATCAATAATTAATATTCACCATATGATTAGTATCGCTATCCAACTCACTGGGACTGCTGACTCATAAAAAATCACATCATCTAATGAATCAAAATAATAAATATTAAATATACGTAAATAATAATTATTTTAAAATTAAAAGCATAAGCAATCATAATAACTATGAGGTGTAAATTAATTTATATAATCAATATAAAATTAATTACTTCAATGTGGTCATGTTCAATACATACAAAGTATACTAGCACAGCGAGTCGGAATAATAGACGATGCTATTATCTTTTTTCCGTAACCAATGCAGACCTACTAAAACTCTGTGCTACAGTCGTACCGATGATTTGACCAATTTCATCTAAATTGTGAACAACAAACTTATATTCTACAAGAACCTATAATCTGGTCTTCTGTGTGCAAGTTGTACTCAATGCTTCAAATTAAATATTGTATAAAATAAAGAATATCCGTGCATAACATTTAAAGAAATGATATTGCATACATTACTCATTAAGATTCTCATAAAATAAAAAAATAATTTTATTAAAATAAAATTAGATACTAAAGCCAAATAAAATTCATAATTTTTAGTATACAACCATGACAAACCCTAGCTGCTACTACACTTAAAAGCTGTCGCACGTATGATCGCTCGATCGTTTTTTTGACCGCTCGATCGGTCAAACCTTGTTCTAATTTTTGCAGACTTCTGAGATACTGAAAGTTGAACGTGACCGCTCGATGGATCGTTCGATCTGTTTGTCGAGCGGTTTGACACTACTTGTAACTTTTTGACATTTTCTGTTCATTTTTCGTTGTACTGTAATATCAAACCATAACTTTAAAAGAACAAGTGTCAAAATACCAACGAATAAAATATAAATAATTTAAATAAAAATTTATCACAAATTTGCCAAATAAAAAACAAATTAGACCAGGGTCAAGATTTCTATCAATCTTTCCCTTTAGCAATTTTGTGAAAAAATTCAACAAGCCAATTAATCCAATTAATCAAGCTAACAAATCGATACGAAAAAAAATACTGACACAACACAAACAAAACACTTCCATAAAACACAAATAAAATAAATGCTCCGCCTCAAACTAAACTCTCAAAAAAATTTACAACTCCCCCTCATTAAAACAAAAAAAATTAACACTCCCCCTTAAGCCTCTAAGTCTCTATCTTCCCATTTTTCTTTTTCACGAATTGATAAATACAAAAAAAAATTTAAAACAATCTTTTTTTAAAGTAAGGAACTAAATTAAAGAACAAGTACTAAACTCGTGCATGTTCATCCACTTAAAACCACAATATCTAGTCTAATTGATCAAAACCACATACAAAATCTAAGATAACTTCTATTAATATATGAAAGAACATAATGAGAGTCGATTCTATATGAAACATTGTATGTGTAACTTGAAACATTTCTTGACTTCAAGATCAAATCCTATATCGAATTTATTTGGTTGAGTTACATTTATTTATCAGAAATTAAAAATTCACAAAGTCATGCCAGTTTTAACCCAATTTGCTTTATAAAATAATTTCCCATCAACTAAAAACTGCAAATTTCTTTCTTCTCTTTTTTTTTTCTTCTCATGCTTTCATTAGCGGCTTTTACACTAATACGAACAAAAAAGCAATATTCGCATAGGTAGCTATTTTTTCAAGTCAAATATACATAAACAAAAGAATGAGAGAGTTTAAACACTAAGTTTTTGTGAGTTGCCACTATAAGGTCATTTTGTGAAAAATTATAAAGAACTAAAAAATAAGAAAGGCTCATAAATTAAATTGATCCCAAGTTTAAAGGATTTCTATCAGCGTTCAAGTCGTGTACATAATAGACTCATCTCTGAAAATGTTCTATTCACTATGAAGTAAATTTTTTAGAAATCATATTGATATTTAATCTTAAAGCCTAAACTGTAAGACTTTATTCAAATAAAATAATGCACAAAAATAGTACTCGCACATTAATAAATTTTCCCACAAAATTTTTTTTCCCTTTTTTTTTAAAATTTCATTTTAAGGACTTAAAAAAAATCAAACAAACAGACAAAAAAAAGTCCCAAAACAAACTAGAGACTACGACTAACTAAAAAGCTGTTTAGATCATTCTTTCGTACCAAAACTTTCTTGATTTTCAAAAACAGTTTCTGGGGTAGAAATTTAATTTTTTAAGGTTGACGTGGTATATCAAATCTGAACCTATTTTGGTCAAACAATCTAGTGCTATGAGGTCTGATGTGTCCCTTTTCTACCACAATGATAACAATTTGTCACAAAAAAATGTATTACTATTTAAATTCATGTAGTATGAACATATATGAACAACAATACCACAATGATGATAATTATGAACAAATTTAGTCTTTCTCACCTCACCATGTAAAATGATGAATTTACCTGTCTGATATCCCCACTTTTCATTAATTTTTGCTGAAGTACCAGCAACTGTTCTTTTCGAGCTCGTTGCATTGGTTGTTTTTGCTTTCACAAACCTTTGCGTGGACTTAGCTTGAGTTGGTTGCCCGCCTTTTTTTTCCTTTTATCGACTTGCTTGAAAAAGCACTAACAAAACCCAATCCATGCCTATCAATCACAGTCTTCTGTACCTCAAGCATGTTATCCAAAACCTTTGTACCTGCATTCAGTTTCTTAAAAGTCGATTGAGCATTTAACAGATATTTTTCAAATTTAATCAATTTTAATTCAAGATCAGTTTTTAACTCAACACAAGTATACAACTCTTTTTCAATAAATTCAATCATGATTTGTCTAGTTTGACACAATTTAGACAAGTCATTTCTTTTTTTTTTTTTCACATTTTGTAAGTTTTTCACTTAAAGTTTTACCGTCTGATTTTAATTTCACAATCAGGTCTTAACCTTCAGTTAGCTCAAGTTTGACACTAATTCTTTCTTTTTTACACAGTTTGAATTTATTAACCACTTTACAATTCTGTTTGGTCAACAAATAGCTCTCATGATAAAACTTGTCATACGTTTGTTGCAGAGCTTCACTATCTTCCATGTCACCAACCTCTTCACATTCTTCTATATTATTACTGAAATAATTTATAGAATTTTTATTTTCAGACTCACTAGATTCCTCCTAAACAGAAGTAATAAAGGCTGCAACATCACCATCTCCATTAGGATCATACTCGTCCTCATCACCCGTCTCAAGTTCACTCTCGTCATCCCAAATGATTGTAAATTCTTTATGTTTCTTTTTAAGAAAGTTCGGGCATTCTTTAGCCATACGTATATATCAATTGCATTCATAGCAGTGGATTTCAAAAATTTGACCTTTCGATCCCTTTTTATTAAAATTGGACATATTTTTGACTTTGTCTTTACTATACTTTTTTTGTAATTTTTCCTCCTGGTTTGGTTTTTTATTATTTTTTAAAATTTTTTTAAAAATTTTCATAAAAATAGCCATCATCTCATGGTCTAAATTATCATGTGTCACTTGCAGAATCTTGAGCTAAAGAAAATACCAAAATTTTTGTAATTTTTTTGTTTTGAAATTTTAGCTCATAAGTTTGCAGGTTTGCAACTAAATCTTCAATATAAATAGAATCAATGTCATTACTCTTTTCTATTGCTGTGACTTTTGGTTGGAAACGTTCGAAAAAAGATCTAAGAATTTTTTGAACAATTTTAGAAATAGAGATTTTTTCACCAAGATTAAATGAAGTATTCACAATATCACTTAATTTTACATAAAAATTATCAAAACTTTCATCGTCTTTCATTCTTAAAGTTTTAAAATTTGTTGTGAGACGTTGAAGTTTTGAAATTTTTGTTGTCTCAGTTCCTTCATGAGTGATTTGGAGTATGTCCCATACTTCTTTAGTTAAGTCACACGTACTTATTCTATAAATTAATATAGTATGACTCTACTAAAGATAGCATTCATGACTTTACTATTCCATCATGAATCCTCATAATAAGCACTGTCCCCTCTAGCTACGGGTTTAGGGACGGTTACTCCATCAACAACAATGGTGGAAGTCTTGTAACCCTCTACTACGGAAAGCTAAACACGTTCGTCAATTGATTTTAAGAAATCCCCCATTCTTATTTATCAGAAAAGGTAATTATAGCCGTAAAAAAGATGTGGTCTACCAGTCGAAGCACCTTCTCTAAAAAAAATTTATTTATTGCAAATTAGTCAATTGATCACACCAAAAAAATTTACAAAAGATTTTGTGACCTACTTTGATACTAATTTAAAAATTCCCTTTGTAGATTGATTTTCACTGATAGATTTAATTAAAAAAATTAAACGCCGTAAAATAAAATAATAATCAACCACACAAATAGAAAATAAACAATCACAATCACATAGGGAGATGATGATTTTTATGTGAAAATTTTCAAACTGGGTAAAAATCACAAGACCACTTCGGGTCTAAGAAATTAAACACTATATCAAACGTTGGTTACAAAGAAATATTACAACTCCAACGTCGTACCTACAACTAATGGTATTAAGGTTATCTTTACCGAATTCACGTACACCAACTATGTGCTTGACTACTGTTGAAATTCACAACCGGACTTCATATGCTGACAGATTTCTCCACCAGATTTTAAACACTTGAGAATTCTCTCAAGCGACTCCACGAACATGAACAGATCGTTGAAGATCTAGTTCCTTGATGATTGACTTGACTACACAGAAGCTAAATGTTCATCAAGATATAGATCGGTTTGCGAATATGTTGAATAATGTAATAGGCTCTATAGCGGCTACGGATTATGAATATAATAATGAGGCACCAAATATGAAACTCTAACTGTCCAATTTATAGCCGCCTGCCAAAACCCTAGTTGCTGCTGCACTTAAAAGTTATCGCGCGTACGGACCACTCGATCAGTCTTTTGACCGCTCGATTGGGCAAACCTTACTCTTTGTAATTTTTATAGACTTATGAGATACCGAGAGCTGAACTTGACTGTTAGATGAACTGCTCGATCGATCTGTCGAGCAGTTTGACATTGCTTGCAACTTTTCGACGTTTTTTGCTCCTTTTTCGTTGCGCTACAATATCAATTCACAACTTCAAAAGAATAAGTGTCAAAATACCAACGAATAAAATATAAATAATTTAAATAATAATTTGTCACATATTTGCTAAATTAAAAACGAATTAGACCAGGGTTAAAATGCTTAACAATTTATACTATAAGAAATTTAGTTAATATTTTATTAGAGTATGATAAAGAATGAGATAAGAGTTGTAAAGTTATTTTTAACCGTCAAATAAATTAATAAGATAATTCAGAATCTGAAACTAATAATGCCAAGGGACTAAATATTATTAATATCATAAATAAGAAATTAACAATCTCTCATTTATCGAACTATTAGTTCGAATCCCACAACACAAAGCAATACCAAAGAGACAAAAAAAAATTGGTGGGTAAATGTCTCTTAGTTCAATCCTTCCTCCCATGATCCCTTACAACAAACAAGGCCTAAGGGTAAGGGGCGATGGCTATGGGAGATTAGGAGATTGTGGAAGGGAGAGAGCACAAGCGAGAGGAAAGTAACTAGGGATGGCAATTTCTCTCGACATGGCTTGTTTTTCGTATGCTCTCACCTTGTTATTTACAAGATTTCTCTATCCCTGATAACAAGTGGAGTGAAAACATTATTTTTTCTCTCTTTTTAAAAAAATAAGAAGATTATATCTCTCTCTCATTTTTACTTTTTTTTATCATCTTAGTTTTAATATTTTATTAATCATTGTTTTTTTATCATATTATCTCTAATTCGTATTAGTATTATAATTTTTATAATTTATTAATTATTTTTTACATGCCTTTGCCCCTTCACTTTTCAATCTTACCTATACACTATAATACAATCAATTAAAAAATTAACTTTACTCCTAATAATAATAAATAAATAAATAATTGTACTAATATCACAAACACAACTTAAATGCAAAAGTAGAAACATATTAGACAGTTAAACAAAAAGTTAAAGAAAAATACTCTATACAAATTATCATAAACATTCTAGCTTATTTTTCTTTCTTAAAAAAAAAAACTGAATCTCTTAGGTCTCGTTTGGTAATATTTACAGTTTTTTATTTTTTATTTATAAAAAATAAAAATAAAAATATATTTGGTACATAAATGTTTAGAAAGTAGTTGTTGGAGGTTACGGATGAATGCAGTGGTCGAATGTGGTAGTCGGAGGTGTTATTTGGTGATGATAACAAAAAATAGCGATGGTGGTCGAAAGTGGTGGTCGGGGGCAGTGATTGGAGCGGGTGGTCGAAGGTGGTGGTCGTATGTGATGATCGGAGATGGTGGCAAGAGACGATGATCGGATGAGGTGACCAGAGGGGTAGCCGAATGTGGTGGTCGAAATTGGTAGCCAGATGTAGTAGTTGGAGGTAATAAAAAAATGATATATTACACTTATACCCCCTCTATTTAAGGGTTATATCACTGTCACCCCTTCTATTCTCTGAAATATCACTGCACTCTTTTACTTTTTAAATTTTGTAACACTTTGATTCAAAAGTTAATTTTTCGTTAACTTTTGAACGAAAAAATAGTATTTTCACACTTACACCCTTTGATTTTTTTGTTTTCACACTTACACCCCATGTTTTCTTTGTTTTTTATTTTTTTTAATTACAAAATTTTATTTAAAAATTTTTAATTAAAAAATAAAAAATTAC
>JAOTRH010127780.1:0-14440 GCA_034768845.1 Heliamphora exappendiculata | reverse complement strand
GGGGTGTTTGTTGTAGTAATAAATAAACCCCAAATATCCTCCCACTCCCACCATTCCTCAAGTCCTTGCAGAAATATCATCAGCCAAATTAAAGGGACATGTTAAACAACAGAGAAGTGGCTTTACAGCATTGGAACAAATCAAAGGAGGAGTCAGAATGGAGAGCTCTGTCCTAAATTCATTAATCTTAAAAGGAAAACAGTTTTTAAATTTATATTAATTTTTAAATCAAGCAATTATCTACTCCCAACTTTGAAGCGGTTATAAAAGAAATTAAAAAAAAAAAAACCAATGAGCCTTTGGCTCAATGATATGGGTGTTAGCCTCCCAAAAGGGAAGTTGAGAATTGAAACCTTGGCAAGTGCAACTTGTTGGAGTGAGTGTGTGCGAGCATTTGCCGATTAAAAAAAAAACTAAAAACAAAGGAAACGAGACAATCACAAAAACGTTGAAATCCAACCAATAAAGCAATATAGCATGTCCGAGGATAAGGGTATTAGCATAAGGAGATTTTAAGCCGGTCAGAAGAAAAAAACAGGGCAACTGGTAAATAGTACTTCGCACATGAAACAAACTGCACAAATAGGTAATCTAACCAAATAGAATTTCAGATTTAGAATGTTAATTGCAACTTGAGAGCTATCCAAACACTGGAGCAACCATTTGCGGAAAAAATACAGAGGCATTTGTACAATTTTTCCCTTTTTCTCTCCATTTCTTAATTACAAATCGATTGTAATCAAGTTAATTTCACGCAACCATAATGATTGAGCTTCCAAGTTCAACAAATTGCAAACTAGTGAACACTCCAAAAGCTCAGAACAAGTCCATTAGCATCCACTCTCGTTTAGATAGTAGAAGTGTGCATCAACCAAACAAAAACTATACATTTCTTACATCGATAGATCTAGAAACCCTAGCATCAGCTAAAAACCATATAATCTATATAGCCTACAGAAAAAAGAACCAAAAAAAAAAACAAAAAAACAAAAACAGAAGATGGAGATTCTAGTCTTATCAGTTCTCAATTAATTACCACGCCGAGGTTCCAAAGTCTAAGTTTCCTTCATTTTCTAGGGAAAAAAACATAAACGAAACGTGTGCCACAGAGAGAGCGAGAGAGAGAGAGAGAGAGTTACCATGGCTGCGTCGCAGTCGTCTTGAATCAAGGGTTTCTGAGAGCTCCGCCGAGCAACGGGTGGTCTTTGATAGCAAAGGGCGGTGAGCAGGTTAGGGTTTATACAGGCATTTTGGCTTTTCTTTTCCTTTTTTGGTTGATTTTAACATAAAATTTTTATAAATTTTTAACTGTTTGTGATGTATAAAAAAATGACTTTTAAAATTTTTTATATTTATAATAAAAGCTGTCTTTAAAATAATTGTTAAGGTAGTTTTGTTCTACAATTTTTGTTAAAATATTTAATATATTTTTATTTTTTATTTTTAAACTATAGTGTTATGAAATATTAACATAATTTTTTTATTTTTAATAATATAATTAATTTTTTAATTGAATGTATTATAATTTTTTTACTCCAAAAAGATGTGTGTTTGTAATGCATATAAATTTTTTTTTTTAAATTAACTTTTAAAATAATTCAAATGGGACCTTATTGTCAAAAATAAAATAAAAAGTGATTCGGCCAAAATTTTATTGCTACGAAAATATTGTTAATTTTGAATTTAAAATTTAAAAATATCATAATTTTTAATTTAGATATCCATTTTTCAAAACAATTAATATTTTAAGAAACATCTTCAAGTAAAATCCACTGTAAATATAAATTTTTTAAAGAGAACGAAATACACTTCGTTTGATGTCTTAGAAAACAAAAAATTTTGGCCCCCGGTAACATTTATATTTTTTATTTTTTATTTTTTATTTTTTATTTTTATTTTAAAAATTTTCATAAACGGTAAATAAAAACATGTTTAGTAATTATTTTTATTTTCAAAAAACTATAAACAGTTTTCAAAATTTATAAAAATTTTATAAACAGAAAAAATATGTTTTCACTTGTTTTATAAAAAAATTTTGATTATATCTTTTTTTTCACTACTTCCGACTACTATATCAGCTACCAACTCTGACCACCACATTCAGCCACCCTTTTCGACCATCGTCTTTTACTGCCATCTCCGATCACCACATACGACCACTACATCTGACCATTACCATTCGGTCATCACATCCGACCACTCGCTCCAACCACCACCTTCGGCCACCGCCTTCGACCACCACTTTTGACCACAATTGTTACCTCTTACTATTATTACTGAATAACACATCCGACCACTATATTCATCCGTAACCTCTAACTATCACTTTTCAAACATTTATGTGTCAAACATGTTTTTATTTTTATTTTTTTTATAAAAATAAACAAAAATATATTTTTTATTTTTTGTAAATAAAAAATAAAAAATTGTAAACGTTACCAAACGAGGCTTTATAACTAAGTTTTTAAACTAACTTTTTATAAATTAATTGTTTAGATAAATGCTTTTTTTTTTTGCATTTTGTTCAATCGCAAACCATTGGTAGTTAGAGGCTATAGTAGTGTTTAGCATTACTGAAATTTGTAACTTATAAATTATAACTGATGAGGATCAGGCAGCCATGGCCGAACAACCGTGCATGGTCCTGCAGACCGCGTGATTGGTGGGCCATCGGCCTAATAAAAGGGAGCATATAATTGGGCGCCGTAACTCCTGCCGATAATAAAGGACCCACTCCCACCTTTAACAAGTCAAGCAGATTCTCCGAGATATGAAGAGAACCTCTTGGCATGATACGCGAGATTTTACACAATTAATACCTAACTCCCTTATATAAGCACGGTGAGCACCTCCACTACAGTTATGGATGAGTTAATCCTTACAATTAACTTATTATTGCATTATAGAGACTGACTTAAGTATCAGAGGATAGTCGGTCAACACCCCACCGGTGTTAGTTTCGATTTCTAATCTTTCAAGTCCAAAGGAGTAACACTCGGAATTCAACGTACCAGTTCAGTCGGCTCAAACCCATTATCGAGGTATCATCACTTGGCGCCATTTGTGGGAAACTTTTTTTTCTTATACACTCGATGGTGGAAATGAAAGCTATGACCTCCGACAACAACCATCAACGCCCACCCGCGGTGCAAAGGACTACCAACCCATGCATCGATCAACAACTAGCCAACCTGGCTCACATGGTCTAAGAACTTACATAATAGGCGCACGCCCTCCACCAACGATTCGAGGCTTAAGCTGTAGAGCCCCCGCCGATCCGCGCTAGCCTATATAATCTCGAAGGAGCCAATCTTGTGCCTCTAAACCATAGAGGACTAAGCCAACCCGATTCCATAAACAATGATGTTCCCTCTTGTCAGCGACATGGGATCAAGGGGCGTGTCAACAATCATTATGATAGAGAAGAAGTTGAGAGCAGGCAAATCTGCCCAGGGGTTATAGATCCCCCCACGCTAGAAAAGTCTATCCCGACATCATGTTCGAGGTCTCTGCCACGATCGAGTTGAAAATGAAACGAATGAGGAAATAACTTCAAAATTCCATGGAGACAATGAAGGCAAGATGACCAGGGGTGTTGACGAACTCGTGCATAGGACAGACCTCCCTTTCTCACCTATAATAATGATGGAACCCCTGCCATCAAAGTTCAAGATTCCCCAGATGGAAGCATTCAACGGGGCAAAAGATCCCCTGGACCACTTGGAAACCTATAAGGCTTTCATGCATCTCCACGCGGTTCTCGACGAAATCATGTGTCAAGCATTCCTGACTACTCTAAAGGGATCAGCCCGCGTCTGGTTCAGTTGCCTCAAATCTAGATCGATCAGCACATTCACGCAACTCAACAAACTCTTCATCGGGGGACAAAGGCAGCGCCGATCAGCTACTTACCTATTAAACGTCAAATAGAAAAGTGGAGAATCCCTCAGAGATTATGTGTCCAGGTTCAACACAAAAGCATCCAGGTCAATGATGTAAACAACAAGATGGCTCTAGCAGCATTCATGGGAGGGTTGCAACCCATAAAGTTTTGTTTTCTCTATCCAAGGCGCTGCCGAAAAAGCATGGCCGAGATGATGTCCAAAGCTCAAAGGCACATGAATGTGGAGGATGCGATGAACGCTAAAAAAGATAAGGCCAGGCCCGAGATGAAAGGAAAGACCGAGCGTCAATGGCCAAATGAACCAGACTTATCGAGGAGGTCGATAGAGGTTGAAAGAGTCAATTTCGGCCAGAAGACAACAAGAAACCGTGGATTCCCCCTAGCCGTTTTGAGAGGTATAATCTCCTGAACACACTAGCTAACCAATTTTCGTTGCAGATACGTGATGGCCCCAGTCTGAAATTACCAAAGAAGTTGAGGACCACGCCAGACCAGAGGAACCCAGACAAGTACTTCACAAGGACCATGAACATAACACTGAAGACAGTTTTGATCTAAAGCAGAAGATAGAAGCACTAATCCGGAAAGGCCAGCTACGGCGATTCGTGGTTGACCGACTAGGCAAAGAAGAGCCAAGAAAGGCACGAGAAACCTAGGCAGACCGAGAAATATTGGAGAGGCTCTATTCATAGTTGGCGAATTCGTAGGAGGAGGGGACACCATCTCATCAAGACGAGCACATTCAAGAAGATTGCGAGCGGAGATCCCAATGGAAGTTCTCACTACTAACCGCTCGGTAAGGAGCAGAGTGGATGAAATGGAGGAGTTAATCACCTTCTCGGACCATGATAGGGAAGGAATTCAACATCCCCACGATGACCCCATGGTATTCACAATGATGTTAGCCAACTACTGAGTACGGAGGATACTAATAGACAACGGGAGCTCGATGGACATCCTGTTTCTAAAAGCCTTCGACCAGATCAACATCGATAGAAATTGTCTCACCTCTATCAGATCTCTCCTAGTTGGGTTCACCAGAGAGAAGATCTAACCCCTTAACGCTATCAAGCTGCCCTTGACCATAGGGGTCAGCCAGGATCGGTCCACTAGGCAAATCGCATTCCTAGTTGTCAGCCCATCTGTGTATAATACCATTCTGAGAAGAACATCGCTTAACCTTTTAAGAGCTGTTACATCCACATTCACTCTAACCATGAAGTTCTCAACCCCAAATGAGATCGGACAGCTTATGATCGACCAGCTCACTGTAAGGGAATGCTATTCCACCTTACTCAGAGCCCCAAACGGCAAAGAATCACTGATGATTGAAATAATAGAATCTCGAGAAGAAAACAAAGGGGAAAGACCCGAACGAGTTGAGCAGTTACTTGGTCTCCCTCTAGACGCAGACCGATCGAATCAGAAGATATTCATCAGCACCCTTTTACTAGAGTCCGAGCAGCAACAATTAGTATATGTCCTCAGACAACATCGGAAGGTGTTCGCTTGGACACATGAAGACATGCTGGGTATACAAGCAGAAGTGATATGGTTTGTTCCTATGCCTCAAAAGCTACAAAAAAATGTTCTAAAAACCCCTGAAAACCACTCCCAAAAAGCTGCCGAAATAGCCTCGAAACTGTCGCCGTTTGCTGCCGAAAACTGCAGCCTATTGCCATCGAAGATTGTCACCTGTTGCGGCTATTTTTTGCGCAATTTTTTATGCTTTTTTTTACTGAAAAATTGATGAAAAAAACAATCCCAAAAATTGCTACAAAACAATCCAAACTGCCACCTGTTCTGTCGTCGTTCTTCACGTTCTTCGAACCTTCAAACCTGTTATTATTTTCTTTCTAATAAATTAGAAAAAAGCATAAAGAACATAATATTTTTACATCAAAACCTATGTCCCATTAAGGCTCACAATTGATCTAAAAAAATTAAATTATTACAATCAATCCTCGTGATTAAAAAAAATATAATCATTATTCAACCATTCAATGAAACATGAATAAAATAATGATCATAAAACCAGAATTAGAACGCTTGCAAAATAAAGTTAGCACAGTTCTCAATCTACCCAACCCATCGATTAACTGTAAACAAAAACAAAGCGACTCTGATACCAATTGTTAGAAGCAAATTGCCAAAATTATTGATTTGTATACGATTTTTAAAAAAATAAAAACTGGACGGACAATCGCCGAAATAGGCTTCAAATAAAAAAAATTTAATGTCGAACGATCAAAATAAAATTCATGCCACCACAGTTAATTTAGATGAATACCTTTCGGTCGTTTTTTCAACTACGAACTTTGATTCTCCGAGTTGAAGCTTCGAACAGACTTTTTGTTGTATTTTCAATGCGATTCCCGAACGTAGTGTGGGCTACGATCATTTGAAAACTCGTACTGGCAGAACCTAAACAATCTTAGTCTTGGAAGGCAATTTATAAATTTGGTTCAACCTACTCCCATATTTATATGCTACAACAAGGACATATGGAGTAATTATGACATAGACTTCTAGTGTGACCTAGATACCCTTTCAGCGATTTTTGTAAATATGCAAATCTCTCAGCAGTTTCTAAAATTATAAAAAACTTGCAGTGATTTTTGTAATTTTCATAAAATACTAAATTGCTGTTCATACCACTAAAGAACTGTAACTGCACTCTTACCCATAATCTCAAGACCAATTTACATTAAGCTCTTGTTATTAAATGCTTAACTCATCTCTCTATATTAAGATTCTTGATACTACCAATTAAATTTAATTACTGATAATTTAATTTAATCGGTGTCTTTAAAATTTCTTAAGCCATTCCGCTTAACTTATTTAACTGCCGAATAATTAAATGCATCTGCAGAGTTTGGCCCGGTCAAAATTTATAAGTTTCCTTAATGGAGTATCGTCAATCTCGAACAATTGGGATGTAAATTCCGTTAATAATTAATATTCACCATATAATTAATACAGCTATCCAACTCACCGGGACTATAACCCATAAAAGTTCGCACCCACTAATGAATTAAAACAATGAATATTAAATATACGCAAATAATAATTATTTTGAGATTAAAAGCATAAACACTCATAATAACCTTGGGTGTGAATTAATTTATATAGTAAGTATAAAATTAATTACCCCAATGTGGTCATGTTCAATACACACAAAGTATACTAGCACAGAGAGTCAGAATAATAGACGATACTATTATTTATTTCCCGTAATCAAGACAAGTCTACAGAAATTCTGTACTAAAGTCGTACCGATAGTTTGTCCAATTTCATCTAAACTGTGAACAAATACTTATATTCTACAAGAATTTATAATCTGGTCTTCTGTGTGCAAGTCGTACTCTACACACCAGATTAAATATTGTACAGAATAAACGGCATTCATGCATAATATTAAAGAAATGATATTATATTCATTACTCATTAAGATTCTCATAAAATGAAAAAATAATTTTATTAAAATAAAATTAAATACTAAAACTAAATAAAATTCATAATTTTTAGTATACAACCCTGACACCTAGTTTGAGGGGACATAAAAACATTACCGAAAGATTCCAACTCGAGAAACAGGAAAACAATACCAAAAGATCCCGGTTCAGGGAGACATAAAAACAACACCAAAAGGTCTTGGCTCGAGGGGCAAGAAAATACTTAGAATTGGATGAGATAAGAATGGATGTCACTCGATAACCGTTGGAATTATATTATATACAAATTGAAGGCTTTTCTAACTAAATAGAATTGAACCTAGAATATTAATGGCAAATTAAAAATCTTAATATCTATGCGCTCACACTAGTGTTGCTAATGAAATGTTAATATTATGTATGCAGGTGATGAATGGCCGAAGACTAAAAATGATAGTTGGAGTTCTTTTGCTTTTATTTGAAGTTTTGAAAATAATTGTACCTTTCTCTATGACATAAAGACTATGAAATAGATAATGTTACGAGTTTGTTTTTAATACGTTATTATTCCATGGGTTTTCTTTTTAAAAATGAGATTTTGAAAAATCTTAAATGGTAAAAATTTGGATTTTAAATAACTTGTCTGGTTATTTATTTTCATTAAGAAACACTCACCTTTTCGATAAACAAATCAAATTTTTTTTCAAGAATTCTTTTTTCTCAAGTTTTTCAATGAATTTTAAACAAATTCCTTATAAAAAGTGTTTTAAAATAAATATAAGAAAAATAGAGACTGGTGGGTTTTAACTCACTGGCTAGTCATGGACGCTATTTAAGAAAATGGGTCATGACATAATCACATTAGGAATCCTAAGACAAACAACATAATAAGTATGTCGTTTAAGAATTTTACTCTTCCTTGTGTAGTTGTGACCTCCCTAACAAGTACTTTATTTTTCTTGGATAGAATATTATGTCTTATGGTCATCTCTTCAATTTTCATTATAAACTCTTCAATTTTCTTATTAAGCTCCTCTTCCCTCTACTAAAAATCTATGTTCTTCTTCAATATTATTTTGTCAAACTCATTTCCTTTTGGACATGCTGGAAGATCAATCAAAGTAAAGAAATCAAATGTACATTCTTTCTATAAAACATGTTAAAGATTAAGGCATTAACTTAAGGGATAAATTAAAAATAGTAAATACATACCTTGAAGTTGACACAACTCATAAATCTCCTTCTTGAGTTGTTCTCTGTGAAGACAGTTTTTATTGGAGTTCACAATCCATAGTAGCAAACCACATTAGCACTGTTTGCATTTTTTTTATGTGAGTTATTGTTGATGCTGTTTGTTGCCATGTAAAACAATGAAAGAAGGAGAATGGAGACATGAGCTAGTTGGTTGAAATGTAGGAGAGAAAGCTATAACACCACAATGGAGAGTTGGGTAACCTATATATATATATATATGCTAGAAATGGTGTTTATGTCATTTTAGAATTAATGCAACTTAGGTTTTTTATTGTTCATAAGCTTAGACCAAGAAATATTTGTCAGGATTATATACTAAAAATCATGATTTTAGTTTTAGTATTTAATTTTATTTTCATAATAAAATTAATTTTTTTTATTTTATGAGAATTTTAATGAGCAATGTATGCGTTTCATTATTTATTTAATATTATGCATGGATGTCTTTTATACTATATAGTATTTAATTTAGCATGTAGAGTTCGATTTACACACAAAATATCAGATTATCGATTTTTGTAAAATATAAGTTTATGGTTTACAGTCTTAAATGAAATTGGACACACCATCAACACGACTGTAACACATTATTTTAATAAATTTATCTTGATTACGAAAAATAGTAATTATTTTTACAATTATTCCGACTCATTATAAATATATGAGTAAGGGATAAAATTAAGTAGCACTTGCCTATTACAAATAAGTTTATTTGTAAATATTGTTATGAGAATAAATTTGACACTTATTATTGAATATTTTTTTTAAAAAGTTACAAATTCTTATTGATTCTATCTACACATTCCAGTTCGCCTTCTGAAATCATCGTTAGGGATTCGAGTTCGCCTTCTGAAATCATCATTGAAGCAACAAGAGCAAGATGATAGAGGTGGTGCTGAACGATCAACTGGGGAAGAAGGTTTTGGTGATCAAGTGCAACAACGACGACACCATAGGAAACCTGAAGAAGCTCGTGGCCACTCAAATTGGTATGCGCACTATCAAGATCCGAATCCAAAAGTGGTACAATGTGCCCCATCAGAAAAAATCACCAATGCCGTAGAAAAAAGTCATCGACGCAGATCGGAGTTGATAAATTGAATATCTTCTATACAAAAAATTAAATTAATTAAATATAAATAATTAAATTATTTAAATTATTTTTTTAATAAAATAAGTGATTTAATTTTGAAATTACACGTACTATTAAAATAAATATTACAAGACAATATATGTACATTTATCCATTCAAACTAATTTTTTTACACATAATTTCTTCAACATGCTCTACAAGATAAATAATTCAAATTATCGAGATAAGTTTTGGATAAATAGTGAGAAATCCAAATTTTAGTCATTGTAGTGCATTTAATCCATTTAGTTTTTTTATCTTCTTAGGTTTATTATTTTAAAAATTTTAAAGCCTAAAATTCTCTAATTTAATATTTGACAATTTTATAAACAAAATCGTTCTACAAATTGATTTCATAAGGTCTCCGACTCCAAAAAGACAAAATTTTAACATCTGACGCAATTCTTAGTTCCCACCAGATTAATTAGATGAACAAACGTATTGGAACCAAGCACCTGTGACCATACATGGGGCATCCCTTGTTTGATTTTTAAAATCACCATCTCAGGAACTGAAGCTAAAAAAACAAGCCACAGAAGAAGCGAAATAAATATATATATTATGCAAATAAATACATTTATTCGAGCAAACAGAACAAATATATAAATTTATACAAAATAGATAAATTTATTTATTTTGTACGTCAATTACTATGCAAAACAGATAAATTTGTTTATTAGCAAATAGAACAAACAGATAAATTCATCTGTTTGTAAGTCAATTGTTATGTAAATAAAAAATTTATCTGTTTGTTATAGTAAACAAAACAAGCAGATAAATTTATAAATTTATTTATAACAAATAAATAAATTTATCTATTTACATATAATTACTATGTAAACAAATAAATTTATCTAAAATAGAAAAATATGCTTCGATCTCCGCAACTAAATCAATTAGAAAAATACTTAAAATATACAAACATCCAACCACCAAAGTCACAGAATTTTGATTCTTACTGTTCATTTACACTGGAATCCACAATTGTAGATTCTAAGTGCAAATGGATAGCTATAATCAAAATTCTGTGTGGTTGGTTTGTGGTTGAAACTCTGTGTATGAATCAATTATGGCAACACTTTCGCACTCTTTCGCTTCTGACAGCTTTTGTCTCTCCGACTCTGGCCAGACATAACTTTCCGATAGGAACTTATGCCGGATTCCAGTTGAGATGAGCTTCGAATCCATGGAATTCGCAGACTAACTTGGAGAAAAAGAACAAAAAAGGAGAAGTGAAAATGAGCTATCCCTCGTTTCCTAATAAAAGTTCATCAAATTCGAGGAGTAAATTTATCTGCTTCCTTCTGATTTACTTTGGGTGTTGCTAAGGACAGTTGTAGTATTATGTCTCTTATCGCTTCCATCGTCCTGGTTTTTAGCTGAGGTGCTACCCAGTTATTTCTTTGATTCAACCACAATTTCTTTTACAGCCTCCTTCAGTTTGTCCAGTCTCACTTTTACTCGTGACAGCTCCAGATCAAATCCTGATTCTTTTTTATTGGAGGCATTTAAATTGTCGCCGGATCATATAGTTGTCGGAGATAATCACCGGAGCTTGCTGAAAATGGTCACTGGAGCTCGCCAGTGATCACGCGGAAGTGGAGAGATGGGTGTTGATGTGAAAGGAGGAGTACAGAGTAGTAAAAGCATTTTGGTCCAAATTTACATAATAAATTTTAAAAGTTAAAATATTTTTTTTTAAATCTAATGTTATATGAAATGCTATTTATGAACCTTACACGAAAAGCTCCCAAATTAAACTTCATAGTAAATGGATATTTTCTGTTATGATATTTCTGCCATGCTTATTTAGCAATTTTTTCACTAATTATACTTTTTTTAATTTGTGTTAGTTGTTTCTTTGTATTTTTTCTCTCCTTTGTATTTTTGTGTTTTTTTTTTGTGATTTGTATTTTTATTATATTTAAAATTAAATTTTCTTGTAACTTTTTTTTGTGTGGGTCTTTTGGCTTACCTACTTTTCCTTTTATTAGTTATAAGGTTTTATGGAAACTCTTTACACCATTTTCAACTATATTACAGATTTTTGTACTGCTTAAACTAATTTTATGTTTGTATTTTAAAGTAAAAATTAATTGAAAATATAGTTTTAAGCGTATTAGTGCAATTTCAGTTTATTTTCACTTCAAAATACAAATATAAATAAAAGATTTGAAAAGTAAATAATCCTTAGCAATAAAATATTGATTACGAATGTAGTCAATTTCTTTTGTTCTTACTCTTTTTTTTCTCTATTAATTATTACTTGTAATGCTTTTCTTACAAACCATCAACTAAACACATAGCAATACCACTATTTTATATGTAACTTTTAAAAATTAAAATACATTTTTAGAAATACTATTTACTCGACATCAATTAAAAACACAAAATTTTATCACATTTACAAAAACTAAATAAAATCTCAGTTTCTTTCGCACAGTCCATCTTCATTTGTTTGCCATTTAACAATGTTTTGCTAGTTGCTTTAATGGCATTATGAGGATTCCAGAGCACAAATGTTGGATATATATTGATTTTCGCAATTACCAGTCTTTACAATTTATTATTATTTTTGAATTTTTAGATTAAATTTTTTATTGTTTATGAACCACATGAAAAATAGAGAAATTTGGGCAAATATCTTATTTTCTATACTTATTAAACAAGGATTATACTCACTCAATTTTTGTTTACCACATTAAGTTCTATTAATTTCAATATACCAAAATTACCCACATTAATCATGCCTTAAACAAGTATGTGATATCATATCCTACATTGGTATGAGATAAAAATTAAGTATGATATATAAAGAAATTTGCGAACTACTAATTACTTAGATTAAGCATTTTGAACAGCGTTGTTAACATCTTTATCCAGTTATTTGATAAATGGTTAATTTGGATCATTACAAATGATATCAGAACCAACTCTAATTCTCATGTAGGGCTCTGTGGTGGTGTGAATAGAGAAACATAGAGGTTTCGGAGAGAGGTAGAAATCCTAAGGTTGTATATTTTGTGCACGCTAATGCCGCTACTCTATGTTCGCTAATGGACTGCTATCCACATCCTAACTAGGAAAAGAATTTGGACCACGCAACGAGGGCGTTGCGTATTTAAGTGGAGAATATTGTGATATTTCATCTCACATTAATAAGAGATAAAAATTAAATTTGGTATATAAAAAAATTTGTGACCTATTATTAATAACTTGGACTTAATTTTTTAAACCGTGTTATTAGACTCTTTAGTCAAGTTATTAGATTAGTAGTCAATTTTAGTTGTTACAAAGTCAATGTCATTTATGAAGAAAGGATATGGTGTTTTCGTTAACATGGTAAATTTTTTATTTTTTATATTTTAAAATGTAAAATTTCATATTTTGATAAACATTTATATTTTTTATAAAATTAATATTTTTGGAACTCATTTGTCCAAGTTTTATAAAACAATATTTATATTACATTAAAAAATTGGGTAATGCTACCAGCTACTTAATTAATATTTTACTCTCTTTTTTACATAAAAAAAAACATAGTAGGAGCACTGTAATGTGACAAAAGATAAGACGGAAGAAGATCATTTTCCGTGATTGTCTGTGATTCTGAAGGTCATTTTCTAGCGTCGTGTGCTGAACATTTGCCATGTCTTTATTCTCCAGAAACTATTGAAGCTTTATCTGTGAAGAAAGGATGTATTTTCGCGCCGGAGATTGGATTGAACGAATTTGTCTTAGAAAGTGATTTGAAAATAACCGTAAATGCTCTTGCAAATATGGAGAAGAATCTATCTGTGTCGGGTGTTGTTATAAAAGAATGCAAGGCTATGCTTGAGTCTTTCCCAAACAGTTGTGTTTCCCATGTCAAACGATTGGGCAATCATTGTGCCCATCGTTTTGCAAAGTATGCTTTGACTATCGAGGGTCGTGAGGCTTTGACTATCGAGGGTCGTGAGGTATGGTTAGAGGATGGTCCAGATTGGGCAACGCCCTTTATCATTGCAGATGTAGCCTCTTTTTCTCATATTTGAATTCATGTTTTCTATATATATAAAAAAAAATGCACATGTAATATGTGCATAGGGAAAAAATTATACCTTCATATAATGAAGAATAATCTTAACAAATAAGGCAATTCACACTCTAATTATCTATTTGAGTTATCGTTTTAATAGAAAATTTATCTATATCTCATATTTTGATGTTATCTTAACTGTTTAGAGAGTTTTTGTTGGAGGCAATATTACTAAAATTATTGTTTTTATAAATAATTTTCGGTAAAAAATTAACTGGACAGACAAATGCCGAAACGGGCTCCAGGTAACTTTTGACGTTGAACAATCAAAATAAAATCCGTGCAACCAAAGTTAATTTAGAAGAATACCTTTTGTCGATCGATTCTTCAGCTACGATTTGATTCCGAGTTGAAACTCTTATCAGATCTTCTGCTGTATTCTCTTATGCGATCCTCGAACGTAGTGTGGGTTACGGACTATCGAGAACTCGGACCGACAGAATCCAGATATCTTTTGTCTTGAAAGACAAAATATATATGATCTATGATATCAAACTGGTTCAGCCTATCCGCATATATATATATATATATATATATATATAGTTACAGCAGGGACCTACGGAGTAATTATGAGTAAGACTTTCAGTGGAACACAGATACCTACCAGCGATTTCTGTAATTATGAAATGACGCGGCAA
>JAOTRH010127769.1:0-14440 GCA_034768845.1 Heliamphora exappendiculata | reverse complement strand
CCCCCCCCCCCCTCCCTCTTGGGATCACACACATACTATCAAACCCTTTAGCAACAAATCTAGTTTTGAAGGTTTTAACCTTTCCGTCTGCTCCTCTCTTCCTCTTGTAGATCCACTTGCATCCAATTGGTATTATTCCTTCGGGTGGTTCTACAAGTTTTCAGACCTGATTGGAATACATAGATTCCATCTATAAATTCATAACCTTTTGCCAAAGATCTGTATCTTTGTTTTGAAATACTTCATTGTAGTTATAGGGTTCAGTATCTAATTCTATCAGGATCATGTCAAAAGATTCTCCCAAGAATATATACCGATCAGATTGATGAACAACCCTCCCACTACGATGAGACACTACCTGTGTTTGTGTACTAGCAGTAACACGTTGTATAGAATCTGAACCATGTGCATCAGCACTTTGTTTTTGATTTGCACATATCCCGATAATTCTCCCACTATGACGAGATAATGGGATATTAGTGACTTGTTATTCCGTTCTACTGATATTTTCTCTCAGTTCTTCTAAAATAATTTTGCTATTGAGTCTGTGATCCATAATATAATCCTCTTTCAAGAATTGGGTAATGGTACTAATAATGACCTTCTGGTCCTTAGAATTATAAAATAGACCACCGTTCGTTCCATTGGGATACTCCACAAAGAAACAAACTTCTATTCTCGGTTCTAACTTACCTGCGTTCCCTTTCAGCACATGTGCTGGACACCCCCAAATCCGAATGTGTTTCAGACTAGACTTATGCCCGGTCCACAATTCTATGGAAGTCGAAGGTACTGACTTAGAAAGTACCATGTTCAAAATGTAAGCCGTTGTCTCTAAAGCGAGTTCCTAAATCGAATCGGGCAAATTTGAATAACTCATTATGGACCTTACCATCTCCATAAGAGTCATATTTCTTCTTTCTGCTACACCATTCTATTGCGGAGTGTCAAGTCCAGTCAACTGGGATGCAATCTCCTTTGATGACAAATAGTTCTTAAACTCTCCAAAGATATATTTTCCACCACGGTCGAATCGTAGTAATTTGATACTTTTACCTAGAAGCTTCTCTACCACGGCCTTAAATTCTTTGAATTTCTGAAAGCATTTAGACTTATGGTGTATCAGGTAAATATATCCATACCTTGAATAGTCATCAATGAAACTGGCAAAGTACTCAAAGCCACCTCTATCTCGGATTGTCACAGAACCACACACATCAGAATAAATCAACTCCAACGGTTCTTTAGCTCTATAGCATTTGGTCGAAATGGGCCTTTTGGTCATCTTACTCTCTAAAGAAAATTCACAAACTAGTAGTGCCTCCACTTTCAATAGACTCAAATGTTCATCTTCTACCAGTCTATTTATCTTTTTTAGATTAATATGACTCAAGTGTAAGTACCAAAGAAACGCTTAGTTCATTAAAGAAGAAAATTTTTTCTTATTTGGTAAATTAGATGTGTTATTTAATTTAGCTAGTTACAGTGTAAGGGAGATAGAAGTAATAACATAAAGATCATCCACTAATGTCTCGAACAAATAACTCATTTATTATTCTTAATAATCACATAGTTATTAAAATAAACTAAATATCTGTCTTAAATCAAACTAGAGATGGAAACTAAGTTCCTTCTAATGGAAGGTACATAAAGACAATATCTCAATATTAAAACTTGATCTCTACCAAAATTGAGAGTGATATCTCCTACTGCAACTGCTGTTACCTTTGTATTTTTACCCATATGCAGGTAAATCTCCCCATTACTAAGTTGTCGAATTTTTTAGAACTTCTGCAACGAATTGCAGACATGATTTGTGACTCCCGTATCTACATACTAGGTACCGATAGATAATACCGCTAAATATGTTTCCATAACCAGTGATCAGAAATTACCCTATTTGTTCTGCCTTCTGAAAAATATTGGACATAATTTTTTTCAGTGTCGTGTCTAGTTGCAATGAAAACATCTGTCTTTTGGCTTTTTCACACCAGTCTATGACCTACTGACTATCTTAGAAACCATGTATCCCTGTTTCTGAGCATTTTTCTTTTTCATACCTTTCGGCCTAGAGAAAGAACCTTTTTTATAAATATGCACATTTCTTGGTATCGAAGGAATACCATTGATAGGTAAAACTATATCCAAGTTACTTTTTCAATCAACAAAATTTGATTTCATAAGTTTGTCTTCTTTAAGTATTAAAGTGAATGGGTTGAAAGCCATTTTAATCTTGAGAATCACATAATTGAAAAAATCGTTAATTATGATAAGCAAATCTTTAAATTTATTTTAATTTGGTACTCTCTATCATTTTAAAATTAATTCAACAGTAACTTAGTAATCTGATAATAGCATACCTCGTTAGGAGGACGTCTACTATCCTTCATAAGACTAGACAGGTTAATTCATTTTAATTTTACTATCTAAGCAACTAACCCTGGCAAATAAAATTAAATAGCTGACATAGATTCGATCCAATATATAATAGCAGTGACTTAGATGAAGAGCATACTATTATATACAATTAAGTATTAACCATTACCTAATTCCAAATCAATCGCTTCGTAATGAACCCTTCAATTAGAGAAGTGATCCACACTAGCAATTATTCAGAATTATTCCTAAAAGAGATTTTGTACTAGCGATACCGCAATTAATCTATCTAATGGGGAGAAATACCTTACTGCTAAGACACATGGTTTAATTGCATCGCCTACAAACTAGTGATGGAGACCGCGAAATTTATCTATGAATAAATTTTCTCTCCCACTTAGATTTTTAAAATATTTTTTTGGGTTATAAAAATTCGTTTAATTAAAATAAATTTATTAATTTCAAAAACCACACAATTTGAAAGAATCAAATATCTTTTCGTGTACACGATTCTAAATATTCTAATTTATCAAACTATTTTTTCGTGTTTTAAATGCGCAACAAATAAAATTTAATAAATGCACAATTTTTCTTTTAGCTTTTCAACCAATGTAGTGATTAAAAGTATTTATTTATTTTATTTTTTGTTTCACATTTTTTAAAAAATAATAATTAATTTTGATTAAATATTTTTCTATTTAATTAATTCAAAATTTGAAATTAATTTTTACATTTTTTTAAGATATCCAATTTTATGAAAAATCATCTTAAACGTGATATTTTGTAAAAATAAAATATTTAAAACTTTTTTACTTAATTAAAATTAATTAATTAAAATATTTTAATTTTATTTTTCATTACAAAATATTTTAATTAAAATTGAATTTTTGAATTAATTAAATTAACAGGATAAATAAAACAAATATGCAATCATCCACAGAGTTTATATATTTATATACACACGATATGCATATATTCCAATTTTATGATACAAGTGAAACGCTGAAGCGTTTCAGTCTCCCGTAGAAGATAAGCTGTAATAATCCTCTTTCCTATCAGATTATTGTATCCTAATTGTATTAGGCTTCCCCGATGCACTTTGATATACAAGTATATCACATATCAATCTCGTATACATCAAAATATCAATCAAAACCAGCCCCGAGAGAGAGAAAATCGCCGGCCACCATCGGCCACCATCGGCACCACCTTGCTGCCACCTTTAGGTGGAGCTTCGTTTTCGACAAGTTTTACACTGTTGCCCACAACTGCACTGCGCCGCTAATATTTTGAGGTTTTTTGGCCTCATCTTAACTCCAATTTCGACGTTCTCTATATCGATGGAAAGCTCTCAAAATATAGAATTTTTCTATAAAAAAATCTTCTCAAAAATAGTCTGGAAAACTGCCAAAAAATAGCCTAAAGCTGCTGCCTCCACCCTTTGTGCGCCGCCGCCCATTCCGCCGCCCGTTTGGGCTTTTTCCAGTAGTTCTTTGGTGCTGTTTATTTTTTAAAAATAGCTCAAATATTCGTGAACCTGTTGATTTGAAGAACGCCTAAAAAATAGTCCCGAAATAGCACCAAAAATAGACCCGAACAGCGCCGCCGCTGTCGAAATGCCGCCTGTTTGTACACTGTTTGGCCTTTTTTTTTTCTAGTTTTTAGACAGTATTTTAAGGTATATTTGCTACTATTTTATGCCTAAAAAGTTTCTCAAAAAATACTCCAAAAAATCATCAAAATTGCCACCGACAAAGCCGCCGGGACCGAGCTGTTTTGGTGATTTTTTCTCACTATTTTTAACTTATTTTTTATGCTATTTTTAATGCATAAATACTGTAGAAAACTCGCCCCAAAAAAACTGTTTAAAACTATTAAAAACTTATCACGATCCGTGGTCCGTTAAAAACCCCGAACCACCGCCAGTGCCGCCTCCGTCCTTTGTGTTCTTGGATATAATCAACATATTCTTAAATAATCTAAATAGATATTTTTTTAAAAAAAAATTAACTATTACATCGATCTTATATCCCGAAAGTTCACATTCGATCTATCACGGTCAACTCCCGTGATTAAACAAAATAATCATCATTCAAAACCATTTAATTAAACATGAAAAAAATATATGACGATCATAAAATCGGAATTAGAACGCATGTAAAACAAAGTTAGCAACAGTTCTAAAACTACCCAGCATCGATAACCGTAAACAAAAAATAAAACGGCTCTGATACCAATTATTGGAGGCAAGACTGCCAAAATTATTATTTTTGTAAATGATCATCTGGAAAGATAACTGAATGGGCAAACACCGAAACGGGCTCTAGATAAAACTTTTGACATCGAATGATCAAATCTTCAACTACGATGTTTGTTCCGAGTTAAAATGCCTGCCAAATCTTCTACTTTATTTTCTTATGCGATTCCTACATATAGTGGGCTATAATTCTCTAAGAACTTGTACCGACAGAACCTGAACAGCTTTAGTCTTGAAAACAAGTTATGAAACTGGTTCAGCCAACCCGTATATTTATAAGGTTATAGTAGGAACTTTGGGAGTAATTATGAGTATGACTTCTAGTGAAATACAGACACGTATCAGCGATCTTCGTAATTAAACAAATCTCATAGTGGTATCTGTAATTATGAAAAATTAACAGCAATTTCTGTTATTTTCATAAAATACTGAATTACAATTCACGCCACTAAAGAATTATAATTGCACTCTGACTCATAATCTCAAAACCATCTTGCATTTAGCTCTTATTATTAAATGCATATTATTTCTCTCTACGTTAATATTCTTGATACCCGTTAATTAAATTTAATTACTGACAATTTAATTTAATCGGTTTCTTGATATTCCTTAAACCCTTCCGCTTAACTTATTTGACTGTCGAATAATTAAATCCACTTACAGGGTTTTGCCCGATCAAAACTTATAAGCTTCCTTAAAGGGGTATCGTCAATCCCGATCATTCAGGACGTGAATTCCATCAATAATTAATATTTATCATATAAATAATACTGCTATCCAACCCACCGGGAATATAGACCCATATAAGATCGCACATTCTAATGAATCAAAATAACGAATATTAAATATACCCAAATCAATAATTATTTTAAGATTAAGAGTATAAGCACTATTTATAATAAACATGGGATGTGAATTAATTTATATAGTCAATATAAAATTAATTAACCAAATATGTCCCGTTCAATACACATAAAGTATACTAGCACAGATAATCGAAACAATATACGATACTATTATCTGTTCCCCGTAACCAAGTGAAGCCTACTAAAACTCTGTGCTACATTCATACCGATGGTATTTCCATTTCATCTAAACTGTGAACATAAAATTTATATTCTACAAGAACCTAAAATCTGATCTTCTGTGTGCAAGCCATACTCTACACACCAAATTGAATACTATACAGAATATTGGACATCTATGCATAACATTAAAAAAATAATATACATACATTACTCATTAAGATTTTTATAAAATAAAAAATTAATTTTATTAAAATAATATTAAGTACTAAAAACATAATTTTCAGTATGCCAACTATAACATAGACATAGTTTTTAGCTCCCACTATTGTGCCCAAAATCTCACTGATATGGGATGAGATATCACAATATTTCCCATTCAAATACGCGATACAGTCATCGCGTGGCCCAACTTCTTCCCCTAGTTGGGATGTGGATGAAAGCTCATAATCGTGCACAAAGTATACGATCTCAAAGCCTTTACCCCTATCCAGATCCTTTACTCCTCTATCCATATCATAGCCAAGAGAAGAATTTAGACCACATAACGAGAGCGTCGCGTACTTGAGTAAGTAATATTGTGATATCTTATCACACATTGGTGAGAGATGAAAATATATCTAATATATAATTAAATAAGTAAGCTACTACTAATAATTTGGTTTTAAGTATTTTGAACCACGTTGTTAGGCTCTCTATTCTAGTTATTAGGCCAATGATCCACTTAGGTCATTACAAATAGTATTAAAATCAAATTAGTTCAATTGTTCTTGGTCATTGTAAATAAATTTTGACAAATATTATAAACTATAATGTTTACATATAGGATATAATACCATGCGTATTCCAAAAATATGTGAAAATATTTTCAAATATTTATAAAATCTTTCATATTACTAATTCTATCAAAATATGTTGAATATCATAATACGATGTGAAAACTTACATTATTTTTGCAAGTTGGTGTAAACTAAAAGGGTACTAGAATTTAAATATAAATAAATAATTTTGTTAAATCATCAAAAACTTGTTCTTAAAGTCATGTAAATTGTTTGTCGGAACAACCCTTTTTGAGTTAGAGTCTTACCTAACATAACTCTAGAAATACTACGTTTGTATTTGGCTTACGCAAGAAGTATTCCCAGCATAAAAAATCCTACTTATACATTTCTGCTTCTTATTGTATCTATTACATAAAAGTGCCCTAGCTATATTAGGTACATTATTCTCCTTCAGTTTTAAGTGCATTTTCTACGGCAGTGGCTAGATGAGTGGGTGTTAGCAAGACTTAAAAGACAAAATAAATAAATAAATAAATAAATAAATAAATAAATAAAACCTCCCTACACAAATAATAGCAAAAAGAAAAAATACAAATTATCAATTAAAAAATTAATTTATAGTATCAGGAGAGGAAAAAAGTATTAGCTAGCACTGGGGATTGGGCCACATGGTGCTCAAGTCCCTTGCAAGCCACACAATCTTGTGGAGTTCATTTTTAAATTTGAAGAACTCACATAGTCGTGTGACGCTGTGGCACCACGTGAGTATGGCTTATGTGACAACCAATAATTACTAAAATGGTCAACTCAACTATATCAGACTACAATATCAAATATGAAGGGGATGCAACTTAAATCTAACAACAAAGGAACCCTGCTTTGGGGGCACTCCCATATCAGCTTTTGATTGATCAATCTGGTGCCATAAATGGATGAACTTCCCCAAGATCAGCAACCATGCTTCCAACTTCCCAAACAAATGACGAAAGCATATGGCACCCAGCAACCATTTTGTTGTGGACATTCTAGTCTTCCATTTTGAATTTGGGCGGTGAAAATGAGTGATTTGGAGGGGCAGAAGGGTTGTGGCAGTGTCAGGGGAAAAGGGAGGGAGTGGAGATGATAGAAAAGAAAGAGGATGAAAGAGGAAGAAACGGCAGAGGGAGGGAGAATAACCGAATGAAGTCCCCAAGAGACTTTGTTTCGATTTTAATTGGACTTTGACAGTAGAATTGATCTATAAAAATTAATCAAGATACGTGTAAACTGAGCAAAATACCCAACGATATAAAAAAAATAGTGAATGAGGTCCATGATCATCTCAAATTGAATGAATATCTCATGATCATATATGCAAGTCGATTTTTGTAATAACTCAGAAAAGAAATAAAGAACCATTTTACCTAATACAGATACGAAGGAGGTGGACATATACATACTTGATCTTCTTCAATGATCGCCGTGATGCTTATAAAGATCAAGAAATGGATTGGTTCAACCCCAGGAACCGCATCCTCTCATTTTTGCTCTATCCAGCTAAGGATCAAGAGAAGCAGTTAAAAAATTAAAAAATAACGTGTGCCTTTTCAAGAAAGAAAATAATTTTGGTCATAAAAATATTTTTACATTGTTTTATTAAACCAAATAATAAAAAAAGATGAAATATTTTAAATTGAAAGAAACGGATAGATCATTTCCAAGAAAGGTCATAGTATTGGACTTGGCAATGACTTCTATATGATTCTTCAAAATTGGGACATCAGTGTTGAAATTGAAAAGAAAAAATGTAAGAAATTAACCCACTCTTTCAAAAACTAAGCCTCTAATTTATTTACCTTATTTTATCTTCCAAATTAAACCCTGAGAGGGAAGGCGATGGGGATGATAAGGGAGGTTGGAAGAAGTGCAGGGGAGGTTGAGCGTTAGTATTTGTCACTTCTGAAAACATTTCAAAACTCATTTCTTTGAACCATGCTGAATAAAAAAGCCTTTTATTGAAAAAACAAATCAAAAAACACTCGAGCTCAGCTCAGGGTAGGGCGATTGAAGCTTGTTTGAAATCGGATGAACAATAAACAATCTAAATTTGAGCACAATTTTTAAGTTAATTAAGTTTTCAAGCCAAACTCGAGCAACCCATACTTGGCTCGACTTATTAGGTGATTTTCATCGAAAAGATGCACCTGGATGGGAAAATAAAAGGCAAGGAGAGAAGAAATAATAAAAAGTGAGACGCTTTCTAAGAATTCTTCTCCAAATAATCGGTCACAGGCAAGAGTTCTTGGTAAGTATCCCTGAACTTGTAATTCTAACAATTTCAGACAGCTATCTACAAGACGAACTTCAAAATTTATCGGATAGCTTCCAATTTCTAAGGTTTTGCAGGTACATCTTCCATTAGGAATGCAGGTTTTTCAAACCTCGGATTTGTGCAACTCCATCAAATGAAATTGGTTGTGCTTTTCGACCACAAAATTCAGAGAAGGCATAGCTTATTGAGCTCGTAACTTACCCCTCATTGACAATGTCCTCAGACTCTTAAACGAACAATAATTAACTTAATAAAGCAGATGGTACAACCAATTCATTGAGAAATCGATAGATGTAGCCAGCACCTCTTCACCGCTTACGCTCTGACCGCCACTTATATACTGGTTTGGAGGTTGGACAGACAATCTCATCTTCACGGAGCTTGCGTTTCCGGCCCTTTTTCTGCTCCGTTAATTAAATATACTAATAATTATGGTATAAAACTCAACAGCAGGACAAAAGAGATCATAAAACTAGAAGGAGAGTACCTGTAGTTCTTTTTGCAAAGCCATATCCATGTATAATTTTTCCAACTCATTCGCTCTGCCTTTTCGCGCCTCCAGCTCTCTGTAGGAAGCAGCTGTTTTCCTGCACAAGCATTTATGTAGTGACAACCCAGAACAAAAGACAACTTAGGAACTTGAACAAATCAGAAATAATGAATTTCTGAACAACCAGATATCATTCTTAAAAACAGTTACAAATTGATTGCAACTCCAATTGAGTTCCAGATTGTACAGCAAGTACAAAAGACGCACAAAATGAAAAGACTATCACTTAATGAAGACAAATAATAAATAGTCCCCATTCACTCATGTCCCACCCAGGAAAGGAACAATAACATTGCAAAGGCCAAACAGGTAATGGCAGCATTTACCAAAAAATAGAAATAAAAGGCAGCAACAATACAATCTTGGATAGGAGCGATTTAAAACTTTATGGGGGTTCAAAAGTGCATTGTTCAAACCCAATCAATACCACAATTTTACCGTGGTCAGGCAGTCTGCTGATACGGTTGCAAAAAAGAACTAAACGATCCCCAGATGGACCAGAGACTGAAACAGAGGGCTAACATACAGAAATCTCACTGCATTCATACAAACAGCCATCCTGGCATTCAAGCAAGCCGATTCATATTGTAAGAATTTTTTCTTATAATATTTACATTTGTCCTGCCTGCTGACCTTTACACAGTGCACCGAAGCCCCAGTGATTAATCCTTTGTGAACTTGTGTGGTTAATGAAATTGTAATTCTATTGTTTGATTGTTCAAAATTGTGAAAACTATGATGGAAGATGGATTCCATCTATGAAAAAAGATTTTTCTCCCTTCTCCAGTTACACCAAACACCATGCAACAGCACAGTAACTACAAATACTTAAAAGCACAATATTTATAAATATATGTGGGAAACAAACATATTTACCATGCTTATAGGTCCCACCTGCATTCTCAATTCTCTCTACAATACAGGCAGAAAAGCGTATGTCAACAGTGAAATGATTACGAGACTGCTCTGGCTGTCATATAAAATTACTCCTCCAGTTACACAAAAAACACATTGCTGCTGGTAAGCATCTAATTAGTAATTTCGACTCAACTCTACAAGTCTTGGTCCCAACCCAATTTACTTTCGTTACAAGGATCCAAATATCCAATCTCTATGGTTGCCATATTAAAAGCCAATTCCTCACATTATGACATTAAGTACTCCTTCGCCACTTCAGCTCATGTCCAAGGGCACTCCTTTTTTGTTTCTTTTTTGCCACCACTAACATGGCTCAAATCAATCCATACAAGCACTACAGTTAGTCTCTATGCTAGACTAACTGATTATACCTTAAATGATTTCAAACAGCTTTAACTGATTATACCTTAAATTGGTGGCACGTCTAATTCCTCTTTGCTTTTATTTCTTATTCCATCTTTTCTAATAAACACCATTCATCTTTCTCAACATTGCCATTTCAGCTCTATTTATTTTCTGAACGCTCTTCCACTCAAACAGACAATTCACAAGACATAATACACTGCCCTTAAAATAGTTTTATAACAATAAACTTACCCTCAACTTTCCAAAATTTTATGATCACACAACATTAACTTTTCCATCCTGATCTAGTACGCCCAGGGTGCATGCCTACAGTACATTGAGGTTGGGCAATTTTTTTTTGGGTTCTAATTCTTTCACTAGATGGATTTAAAAAGTTAAAAAAATTACCAAAACTTAAAATGGTTCACTAAAGACCATTGGCTGAAACATTTTTTTTGGATCTTTTCTGAGCCTTTTTTTTTAAAGTTCAATTCCTGATTCCTCCTTACTACAAGAATAGAAATAATGATGATAATACAAAAGTTTTAAAAAAGAAAATTCACTAGACAAAAATAACAGGAAGAAAAAAGTTATCCATTGTACAGCCATAGAACCTTGAGAATTAAAATTCCTACCACCTACAAAATCAATTTAAAGGTGATCATTGAGCTACACCCTCACTGGTGGAGATTAGATCTATTATTGAATTTATAAATGCACATCAAAATGAGAAAAAACCAAAAATGTTTCTCATCTGACATAGATGCATAACCATAGAATATCAAGACAGATGCTTTAGTAATCACATCTGTGAAAGAGTTCATTTTCAACATAGATGAAATTCACTGCACGAAATTAACCAACTTCCATAACACATTGAACTTATCACACACAGAGAGAGAGAGAGAGAGAGAGAGAGAGTCCCATAACAAATTGACCAAGTTATCTTTTACCTTTTAATATTATGAGGTACATCCTCGAAAACAGGCACCTTTCCAACTTTTGAAGTTTGTAACTGAATGTACTCGGCATCCTCCCTAGAAGAAAAGTAAATAGAGACATAAAAAGAATCCAGAACATGCCATTATAACATCACATAGAAGGAACATGGGTTGGCAAAATAGATACCAATTTACCATGGCATCTTTTAACTGCATTACAATTTGAATGAATAATAATAAACATGTAGATTTATGGTACAAAAGATACTCAATGATACATTCTCTCGGTGTGTGTGCACGCGCACGTCCCCGCATGTGTTGATAAGCACATTCATTAAAAGTTCCTAATGACATAACCCTATACTTTAGACATTGTTACATTTTTTTCCATATATTCCTTCTTTTATTTGAATATATACAAATAAAGATCTGTAAAGTTACACTCAGTATGGACTGAACAAAAATTCTTGAAGATGTGTCATTTAAGGCAAGGTTCATGCACAAATATCCTTCAAAACAGGTCATATAAATATGTTATTTGATACAAAAAATTACAAAATAAAATCCAATCTAGGCAATATGAATTACATAATATATAAAGAGCCACAACTAATGCATCATTTTACCACTGCAAAGTCAAAGAATAAATATAAGTATACAGTTGAGAATCTATAATTCCCACAAATAACAATCACACCCAGTGGAAGACAACTAGAGAGGGAGCAAAACGAATAGAAGAAAATATCATGATTAAGAGTAGTTATTTTGGGCATATAATTTGAAAATTCCAAATCAAACTTTCCACCAATCATTTCACCATCAATAATGCTACATTTACCACATTTTGTTCATCCAATAGATGTGCATATGCCACTTCAGATGGTAAACAAAATGTGGTAAATGAAAATGGTAAGTTTAGCATTATTGCATAACTTGATAGTTTATAACAAATAGTGAGAAGTCACCCAAATGGAAACAAAAACACACACACACACACAGATCACAATATAACCAATATGTAGGAATGAACAAAGCACAATCCTAAACAGCCTCCAGGACCACATATCCCACCCATTGGTGGATCATAGAGGTAGAACGGAGATCAAGCAATGATTGTGCACCAAGCTTCTTGAGCCCCTATTCCCAGTTAAGTCGTCAAGATGCATATTTTGGAGCATAGCAGAGGAGATGGAGGTTGTTCGTAGTAAGCCTATGCACTCCAAATATAAAGAGCACTTCAATTACTAGTCTAGTGTCTTGGTTTGATTTGAAGGTACCACATGTAGTGGTTTAGATTTAGAACCTATGTTACATGGACACTTCTAAATGTATAAAGTATGTGTCCGACGTGTGTAGATGGGCATTCACCCAACAAACATATTTACTGCAACTCATGGCATGGCATGGCATGTTTTGGTTCTAAGATGAAATTAGGTAAATTCAACTTGAAATCATTTTGAAGAGTATTGTCAGGTGTGAAAGATGTATCTTTCCCTTGATGGCTATTTAGGGGTGGAAGGAACTGTTGCACGTGGCATTTTTTGCGTCGGCATTGGCTCATGGAAAGATTCTTACCTTTTTGTCTGGCGTTGAGGGTGTTTGTTATAGCAATTCTCAGAAGATATAAACAGCTCAAAAAGCAATCAGTTCACACAACTACAGATAGAACATATGCTTTCCAGATTATCCAATTTTTATTCCAATATAATTATGATGAGCAAAGAAGTTGACACCTGTCTTCAGCATAGTATACATGTTTACTTGGCAGTTGATTGTCAACAGGCTGCAGCATGGCTGTTAGCTTTCCGATTTTCTGTATCACATTACAAGAATCATCATACAAATGAAAACTCTTTTAACTCTTTAAGTTGCAATTAGTAATTGTAAAATTCAATTACCCTTTTTTCACTTTGAAGTTTCTGCAGGACGTATCCTATATCTTGGGTCTTCATTAACATGAGTTCTTCTTGAGTGTATTTGTTAGCCTGATTCCTGTAGCAAACTTAAGGAGTCAGATTCAATTGGATGTGAAGGTGGTGAGAAAAGAAATCAAGTAATGTCAACTATGTATTACTCCAGTCTGTGGATTCCATCCACAGTTCTTGTTTTGATCATCTTAAAGTAAAATTCATCTGGGTTCCTGAATGCTGCTTTCTCCTTGAGTTTCTGTAAAGTAATTATACAGGCGTACAATAGTCAAGTAGTAAAAAGAATCAAGCTTCTCGGTAGCTAGACAGAAAAATCTGATGCCCTAGTGACCAAAGCAAGAAATAAACTGTTAAAGTTTAAAGTTACCCGTAAAGCCTCCTCTTTTTTGTGATATGCCTTTGCCCGCACAAGATAGTCCTCGTGTTTCTCAAGAAGCCCAAATTTTCTTCTTGAATGTCTAACATAAAAAGCAAGCCACTACATGAGATGGGTTATTTCCCAAAACAAAATTAGAGGGGAATGAATTTGCAAAGTAAAATGCAGTCACTTACGGCTGAGCTCGTTCCTTGTGAGCAGGCCTATTAATAGCATTCCTTAAGGATGACATTTTCAAGAATACACAAGCAGTCACTCTTCGGAAGTAGATATAGTGGCTTGCTGTTTGACAGATTATAAACTTCCACCTTGTAGCTTGCTGCGATCACAGAGAAACTAAGTGCTTTTAATAAGTTTCAGTACGGGACTACAAAGGTGCAGGCATTGTATGAGCATCAGCAGAATATCATGTCATCTGTAGGAATTGAATCCAATGCAGCTAAGTGACAACAATACAACAAAATGTACATGAACTCACGATAATTTTTTAAAAGATAAAGAATTAGATAAAACACAAGCTGGATTGGCAAAATGGGTACAATTTATAGAAAAAATTGTTAAATATATTTAGTATTAATAATATCCTGTGGGGATGCCCACAGTATCTATTGTATGTCTTCGGTGCTTAATA
>JAOTRH010127758.1:0-14441 GCA_034768845.1 Heliamphora exappendiculata | reverse complement strand
TTATTTTATCATTATAAAATTTATAAACCCAAAGTATTAACATAAGTATTGTCCTATTTTATTTCAGTTACTGTTCTTATTTTGCTGTACTCTCATACATATAGTGTTTCAGTTCTTATTGGCTTAATTGTTTTAGAATGAAATGGGCATGCTTGGTTCGCATTGGGACCATAATTTATTATTTTACTCATTTTTTATCTAACTAAATAAATAAAATTATTATTTTAATTCTAGTTATAAAGAGTTTAAATTACTTGTAATAATTTTATATGCAACATTAGTTTGTTGTGGATTATTTCAATAATTTTGGCATTTTTTGCTTGACAGCCCGAATAAAAGTATTTTAATAAATTTGATAGTTTTTGAAATGACACAAGTAGACTACTAATCTAATGACTTGAAAAAAAAGTTTAATAACGCCAACTATTTTATTGTGATACCACATCTTACGTTGATGAGAGATAAAAACTAAATTTAGTATATAAAGAATCTCGTGATCTACTACTAATAATTTGGTTTAAGTATTTTGAGTCATATTGTTAGACTCTTTATAAAATTATTGGACTAATAGTTCACTTCATTCGTTACAAATAGAATCAGAGTCAACTCTGATTCTTATGTAGGGCTCTATAGCGGTGTGGATAGAGGAGTATAGACTTCGGTAAGGGGGTAAAGACTCCAATGTTGTATACTTTGTGCTCGCTTATGGACTGATCTATCTCCGCTAATGGCTGTTATCCACTTCCAAATTAAGGGAAGAACTTGAACCATATGACGAATGTATTGCGTACTTGAGTGGGGTAACATAAAATGCTTAAGTCAAGTTATTAGTAGTAGCTCACGAGTTTCTTTATATACCAAACTTAATTTCAATCTCTCACCGATGTGGGATAGGGTATTACAATATCCTCCACTCAAATAGGTGATGTCCTTATCGCGTGGCCCAAGTTCTTCTCTTAGTTGGAATGCAAATAATAGCCAATTAGCGTGCACAACTCTTCTATCTACACTGCCATGAAGTTTTAGATGAGAACCAGATTTGGCTTTAATACCATTTGCATTGACCCAAATAAACCAACGACCTAACAACTTGAATAAAGAGTCTAACAATACAGCTCAAAATGCTTAAGCCAAGTTATTAATAGTAAACTACAAATTTCATTATATACCCGATATATTTTTTATATCTCCTATCGATGTGGAATAAGTTATTACAGTTTCTAATAAACTTTTATGTTCAATTTTTAGAATTCCACTCTTGGATAAAAAAAAATTATTTTTCATCATGATATAACGATTCTTTTGAACAAAGAAATATCGTAATTAACCACCGTTTGATTTTTGACTCTTTAATAAAGATTTGTTTGACTTTAATATTTTGTAGGTACATATATATTTTTAGTTCGCTTAGCAATATGGCTTTTTATTTAAAGTAACTTTAAGCTAAATAAGTAAAAAATTGGTGAATCATAAGAGTTAATTAAAATTAAAAGACAGTAAGAAAAATATTTTGACTTAAAGTCATTTTAAACCAAAGTGGCTTAAAGTCACCTTAAGTTAAAAGAAAAAAAGGCAAAAAAGTTTATGTCCGAAAAAAGTTGTTATATTTTATTTATTTATTTTTATATAATTTATATTTAATATGAATTTTGTTTAATAAATTTTGATCAATTAATTTTAAAAATATAATTTTTTCAAAAAATAAATGTATATAATAAAAGTAATGATATTTTTAAAAATATATATATAAAAAAATTTTAGATTAATCAGTAAAAAGACAAAAAAGCTAAAAACTAATAAACAAAAAGAAAAAAATCAAGGTCAAAATTTAATATTTAAAGTTTATTTTAATTTTAAATAAAAATACAATAAATACGACTTAAGGACTTTATTTAAGGACCAATCAAAGTCCTAGTAAAATAAAAGGAATGGCACCAACATCCTCACCAAAAGGGCACGTGCCTGGGCCCAACGTCTATAATTGCATAGACTTTTCAATTGTTTGGCTGTGACTTTGTCTCAACACGCAAGAGAGACTCGTTTGGAAGGTTCTTCCAATAATTTTATTTTTTTGGATGGTAAGGTTCTTCAAAGATCAATTGGCTGGAAAATGAGAACAATCACTTGGTGTTTTTAAAATTTGAAATGGTAGGAAATTTTTTTTCCTAAAATGCCCATTAAAAATTCCTTTCTCCAACTCACTTTATTTCAAAATTTTGAAGGTACAATTTAACAATTACACCACTCTACTACTCTCATTTTTCTCAAAAGATTGAGTTCCTACTACTCATATTGTAACTGCTTTATTTATTTAAAAAACAATCTTTACATTCTCTCTCTCTCTACATATATCTTTAAAATATTTAACATTTAACATTTGTATTACAATAAATTAAAAAATTGCACAACCCTAGTTGAAATATAACCTTCGCTCGTGGTAGAATCTCTATTTGTTATTGATCGGGCTTCATATGACTATCCATGAATCTTGATCTTGGCCTAGACTTCTTAAATTAAAAATGCTACAAATTCGTGAACCTTACTTATAATCTTACACATAATTTAAAATAAATGACACAGATTATACTATTTGTGGTGTGGGTCATAAGCCAAATGAATTTGGGCTATTTATTTTTAATTATGACCAAGTTGTATGAATTTTTAGCATTTCAAAAAATTATCTGGGATCGAGTTTCGTGATCGATGCTTCATTAACTGACAATGAAATTGACTTGCTCGTAGACTGATCTGACCCTTGACCTTTTGATGTGGGGTCGAGTTTCGCGATCGATGCTTCACTAATTGACAATGAAATTGACTTGCTCGTAGACTGATCTGACCCTTGATTTCTTGATTGTCTTCTGCTACGAGTGAAGAACGCTGGATGTTGAGGAAGTGGCATAGAAATAGAGTAGTTATTGAGCATCAGAACTACCATTGGCATGGAGGGCCTCTCATTCGGATTTTCTTGGACACACAACAACGCAATGTGGATGCATCTAATAACTTCATTTCTTGAATAAGACCCTTCCAAAGTTGAATTCATCAAATTCAAGGGTGTTTCGTCCCTCCAGAGTCTCCAAGCCTGTAACAAAAATTCATGAAATGTGAAGTTATTAGATGGATCATGGATAAAATGAAGATTATATATATAGGAAATGAGCTAAAATGAAGATTACATATTAATTATAATGGATCATGGATAGTTATCACTCACATAGCTCAAAAAGTCCTCAGCAAAGCTCGATTGGTCAAAGCGCCTATTGTTCTTCTTACCAGTAATGATCTCTAGAACTAAGACACCGAAACTAAATATATCAGACTTGGCAGAGAATTGTCCCTACATTATATACTCTGGTGACATGTAACCACTGTAATTAAGCAAGCATCATTAGTTTGGCAATAGAATAAGAAACCAACATTAATGAAACTCTATTTATTGCTCTTTTTCAATAAATCAAACACAAACCATTGAGAACGTAAAATGCCTCTCTGTTTGAGAGTGCATAAAGTATGAACTAATTAATAATTGACACAAAACTTACAATGTTCCAACGACTCGACTTGTATTTTCTTCAGTTTGATCCACTTTGAAGATCCTCGCCATGCCAAAATCAGAAATTTTTGGATTCATATCCCTATCCAGTAAAATATTGCTTGCTTTGAAATCACGATGTATAATTCTAATTGGAGAATCTTCATGTAGATAAAGCATCCCTCGAGCTATCCCTACTATTATATTGTAGCGTTTTGACTAATCCAACTTCATTTGTTGTTGTGGATCTGCACATTGATCAGAATAGATATTGAAGTTAGCAATGACGAATTAGACTTTGGAATATTATGTGTTAATGTCCTATATTAAAGTATCTGAAAGAAAAACACAAGCACATGATTACATAAAAGGGTTCATCTCGCAATATATATATATGCGCGAGCATTTGACAAGTCAATTTCATGTTAAATTTGGAGAATATACACTTATGAAAATCGTGTATTATTATGACTCTAAAAAAAGTTAAATATTAGAATAAACAAAAAAAAGCTCATATTCACCAACCGAATAAGAAGTAATCAAAGCTTTTGTTGGGCACAAATTCATAGATAAGTATCTTTTCTTCTCCTTCCAAGCAAAATCCCAATAACCTCACTAGACTCTTATGTCGAAGCTTGGCTACCAATACAAGCTCATTCTTGAATTCTATTGCTCCTTGTCCTGAGCTTTGAGATAGTCTCTTCACAGCAATTTCTTCTCCATTGGGAAGTCCACCCTAGAACATAAGACATCCATTAAATTTTTCTATTCAAATTCAGCTTATTTCTACTTTTTTTTTCTCAAATAATTGTAAATTACATTATATAAATAAAGTACAATTAGATGCAGGATTCTACCTTGTAAACAGGACCAAATCCACCTTCACCAATTTTATTGTCATCACAGAAGTTGTTTGTGGCAGCTTGAATTGTATCCAAATAATAAAGTAAGGACTTTACATCTAAGATTTCATCCTTTACTGGCCAAATCAAAAAAAAAATATAATGAATTTATTTCTCTACCAATGCCGAATAAGTTGTTTAAAACAAAAGAAGACAGGAAAAAGTCTCTCCCTTTTCCACTCCTCTTGTCTTTGTTAGTTTATTTGTCTTACTAGTATCTCGTTGAAGAATGTCATATTTCTTTTTTGCTCTCCTTCGAAGGAAACAGAAGCCTATGATGAAAAGCAGAACAGAAAGCCCAACCGAGACAATAGTGGCAGTGAGTACTCGGGATGAGATTCCTCCCTTTCCTGCATCAAATTAAAAAGATCTAAACCTAGAAGACCATAGTTTGGAAACAAAGGAGAGTACCAAAACTTTAAAATTAAAATCAAAATCCAGAGATTAGTGATGAATGATGGGTATGTCTTGTTAGGAGATTAATTTTACCAGAACCTGTAGGAGGCGGGGGAGGAGAAGGAAGCACTGGTGAAGGCGAGGGAGGAAGAGGAGGAGGGACTGGTGAAGGCGACGGTGGACTGCTGGTGGCGGTGGCATTGTAAAACGGGTAGATCTCGTACCTGATATTGCAGCTTGGAAACAGAAATCTCGCACCTTGAAACTGCCAACAACAATTAGGAAAATTTGCGGCATTACGTTCGTCTCGGAGGCACCCCGCGCAATCGGAACTATTTAAGTCCGGCGTGCATTGCCCTAGAGCATACAGCGTCTGAGATTTCGACAAGTTGGCTTCACTGGTCGCGAACTTCTTACCGTGACTCTCCGAAGCCCTTTTGACTATGTCATCCACAACCCCTCTCAAGGCATAGGCCAGTTGATTACTAGTTACCCCTGTCAAGTTCAGGGGATTCGTCATCCTTAGTGCAGGAACCGCATCCCAAACGGAGAAGATGTACTGGTTTGAATACCGGAGCGTGCACAGGTCGTACCAAATAATGGCCACCATCAAGCTGGGGCAAATTTCGACTACATACGCGACGGCAAGCGACACACACTCCTGACAATCGGCGGCGGAGACATCGCCCCGGCATAGGAAGAGGCCGTAAGCGGCGTCCGGGGTGGCGGTGCCGGCGGTGAAGTTGTAAAACCCAGTGGTGGTGTTGGAGTTGGAGGAGAGGTTAGAGAGGAGGGTGTTGAGGTTGTTCTTGTAGGTGCTGTTAGGAGCGTAATTGAATCCGTTTGGGCATTTATGACCAATGTAAGCTGGGGCAACTTTGGTGGTGAGGCTAAGAAAGCAAAGGGTGCAGAGATAGAAGAGGGCTCTGAAGATGATGGAGGAGGAGGAGGAGGAGGAGGGCGCCATCGTAGGTGATCAGAACTTTTCAATCTCTGGGTGGGTATCGTTTTTCCTTGGGAGGACTTCAATTTATCGAAATCGATCAGGGAATGAGTGATGGAAATGCAAGTAAAGCTCCGACGAACTGTTCATAGAAGCTGCTTGCGTCAACGAATACGTAGTCTGATGAATTCTGGCGTGCCTGGGTAGATTTCAGGAGTAAATGAAACGAAAGTGAGATATTTGCCAAAAAAAAATTGTCTTAATTTGCCCGGGCTAAATTTCGCTAATTTTATTTTATTTTATTTTTTTTATTTTCTATCTAAATCTTTTTTTTTGAATCATATTAGTTAAATGAATCAAAAAATTAAAAAAAATTGATCGAAAAATGGGAACAAATTAATTAAAGACGAAAATAAATAATATAAAATTTGTCTTATTGACATATTGACTTATTTTAATTTATTTTTGTTATTTCTTAATTTTTTTATATCTTAATTAAGTTTTTTCACTTTTTCTGCTCGTTTAAAATAGAGGAGTCTAAAATTGTAATAGTTTAATTAAACAATCTATAAAAAAAACTCTCTAAAAATAAAAATAAACTAAATAAAATAAATAAATATGCAATTATTCCAATAAAAATTTTGGGTTAGATTCCATTTAGACATCTTGTATTTCAACTAAGTATTACCCATGCCTAAAGGCACTACTATCATTTTTTTAAATCACTCATTGGCTTACAATGACTACTGAAATTATAAGAGATAAAAAAATATAAAAAAAATAGTAGTATCTAATAGATCTATAGATTGTTCATATACTCGAATTAAATAATAATTTTTTTGGTACCGTTTCACTTTATCAAATTTCGATACCTTCAACAAAATGAACAATACAAAATAAACACTAGTGTGACCAAATTCAAAATTCTGATCAAGTATGGGGAGACCCAAACTTATAGAAAATATTCTAAGTATTAAATTTTTTTTAAAGAAAATGACATTTGTTTCTATTTTTCGAATAATTTAACGGTTTAACCGTTTACAAAATAACCTGTAAAAAAAAAATAAACAACACAATATATACAGGCTCTGTCTAGATCCTAACAACAAAATCACAACTCAATTGACAGGATATGACCCGTGTCTTTCGATACAACTGATTAAAGAAAATCAATTTCTCTCCTAGCATTTCCAAGCAATTATTTGAAACAAACAATCTAACAAATGAAAAACCATTATTTATGTTTGATTGAACAAAGAAATTAGAGAACTTATTTGGTCTCAATTTTATTGGTACCATTCGTGTTAATTGCACTCAATTGTAATAAATCAATTCAAAATGACAAAAAATTCATTGCGATTTAAAACCTCACACATAACAAAAGGTCACAAACACAAATAAACAAAGACGATACAAATAAACAGAGACGATACACAAATAAATAGAGACATAGATTGATGAATTTAGTTTGATAAGATAATAGAACCATATCATTCATCATTTTTCTGACTTTGAACCATGCACTTGTGTTGCTAGCCCTTCAATCCTACCATTAGCTTGCCTCTGTACTCGTGCCGTTGGGCCTTCAAGTGCACCATTGTCTTATCTTTGCACTGGGCGCAATACATTGCTTTTTTCCATTTTGTTTGCTTATTTAAGGTGGGTCCCCAAAAAAAAAAATTGAATCGTGGAGATTTGTATAGAATTCACTTCATGCATACTATGCATATTACATTATTAACTAAAGATCAAATACATTTTTTTCTGCAACTTTTCAATGATAAGAAGAAACTAAAAGCAGCTTATTAAATAAAACTACAACTTTTCAATCATAAGAAGAAACTAAAAATAGCTTATTAAATAAAAAGATTAATTAAGTTTTAGTCTCGTTTTTTAAGAATGTAAAAATTTTAGTCCCACAGTATTTTTTGTATTACATTTAGTCATTTTTTAAAAATTTTATGATATTTAGGACCATTATGTCATTTTCAACCGGCTGTATTGTTTGTATTCGAATTCCTTGATTGTAGGAATTTATTATCCCATTTATTTATTTTGTCATTTTCAACCGGTGCTATATATTGTTTGTATTTGAATTTTCTTGATTGTAGGAATTCATTATCCCATTTAGCCATTATTTCCTTTCAAATCGGTGCTAACTTTTCATTTAAATCCCTGTTTGTAGAATGCACTTATTTCATATGTTATTGAATTATAAGAAAAATATTTCACTTTCCATTTTTGTAAGTGGGAGTTACTTACAGGTATCTTGTATCATCTCTCTCGTCTTCTCCACAATCATCTCACTCTTCTGGTTCTTCTCCAAACCCATCCTCGTCTTCCTCCGCCAAGACCCTCAGATATCAAAAGTCGCCGCTCTCTACATCAGGTTCCTCACAGCAGGACTCTTTATGAGGTTTCTCCAGACGCAGAGCGTGGTGGCGCCGTTGGTTTTGTGCTCGGTGCTGCTGCTGATCCTCCACTGCGGCGTCGCATACGCGTTGGTTTACTGGACGCTTCTTGGCTTCGAGGGAGCAGCAATGGAGGTTTCCATCTCGCTGTGGGTCGCCGTCCTTGTGCTGGTCGAGTACGTGTTTTGCGCAAGAAATTTTGCGTAGACTTGGAATATAATGATTTTAGCAGTTCTACAAAATTTTATAATTTGAACTCGAAAGATAAATGTATTAGTTACAACAATAATGCAAGTTATAGATTCGGACAACAAATGATACATTTATCAATTGCTTAAATAGTGCAATTTTTAGAATACATATTCAACCGATACAGTTATCAGTTCACATAACAGTACATTTTCCTAAATCTGTATTCAACTGATACATTTATTAATTCTTCAAATAGTGCAATTTTCAGAGTACATATTCAACTGATACAATTATCAGTTCAAATAACAGTGCACTTTCTTATCTGTATTCTACTGATACATTTATCAGTTATACCAAAAGTGATACGTTGAAATAACAGTGCAATTTTCAGAATACATCTCATGATTTAATGTTATATTTTTGCGACGTCGATGATGAAGACGACGACAACGGAGGATAAAGATGGCAATAGAGTTAATGTTGTGGTGATTATGGAGCGAAATTTTATAGAGAGATTTTTTGAGAGATTTGGTCAAAAAAAATTTCCAAAGATATGATTTAAGGGTATTTCAGAAAATTAAAATTGAGACATGACTAATCATAATAAAAAAGATTGAATGGGACTAGAACTAATTTTACTACCAAAAAGAGGACCTAATCCTAAATTTTCCTAAATAAAACTACCTAACCATATGAAAAAAAGAGTATACTTTTTTTAAATTAAGTTCTTCAAGAGCTCAGAGAATTACAAATTAAAATCACATTTTTTGCCCAGCAACCAGACAGAACGTGAGAGTATATTATATCTAAATTATTTGTTCACATGTTATATGCTCCACATTTTCTTGATAAATATTCTAAAAACAAACTTCAATAAAAATGGTTAAAGAATGTACCACTTGACATATGTTTTTTCCTCTGCCTACAAGTTGTCTTTTCCTTTTTCTTCCATGTAGAGCTTGTCTTTCACTTTTGTTTTTCCTTAGAAATTGCTTTTATGCCAAAATTATGGACTTGGATAACCTGCAAATAAGTAGGATGTGAACCAAATATTTATTAATATTTTTCTCAAATGATTAACCCAACAGAAAAAGAAAGAGAGATGAATCCATAGAGTTATGAAAAGGTTCCTAACCCCCCAAAAAATATCATCTGCTAATCAAATAAACTTTTCAATTCACAAACCCACTATGTCGACCCTTAATTGACATTATGCCCTCTAAATTGTTCTGTTACTTGTTGTGGATAACATAATATTTAATTAATGTAATGTGGGTCTACCAATGGATTTTACACTAATTAAACAATCCAGAATATCCTACACTAATTAAACACTCCATAGTGTCATATGATGAGAAACAATCATCAAACCAAGCCAAAGAATTGCATGGCAAAAGAAATAGTTACCTTTTTGAGAAGAACTGAGCAAATGGTTTAAAAGAAATATCTTGTAAGAAAAGTCACACACGGTCAATCCCTTTCTCACCATCGAATTAGCTTTTTCGTTATCTCCAAAAAAAAATAAAAAATGATTAGTAATAAAGCAAAAGGATTCGTCATCAAGCAAAAAAAAAAGAGATTTCAAAAAGAGGTTCCTTGGTTTGAAATCCGTTCACCATTCAGGCAATAAAAGATCAATAAAATTAGATTATAGGGATTTGAAATCCAATATTATTAAAAATGAAAAAAAAAAGTTGTAAGTGAAAGTCAGATTCATTACTGTGCACAATTCACTAAATCTCACTATTGTTTTCACTTATTATTGACAACCGTAAGAGTTAGCATTTTTCTTATATCATTAGTATTTTTCTTATATTATTGAGGCTCTGTTCCAACTTTGAATTTGTGGATGCCTTTATCCATTGTAAAATGTAAAAATTCAAGATTTGGACAGATTAAATCAAACTAATTCCTTTCAATCGCAATAAATGTTACAGCAAATGTCCCTCGATAAAGTTGAGATCAAATACATCTAATTTTAGTTACTGAATCACCTTGCTCAAGTCTGTCTTTTAGGTTTGCAGTCATAGGATTCCCCTTAACAATAAAGCTCTAAAACCAAAAATGAGAAATTTTGTCTTCCTATTCTTTGTCGTTTAAAGCAATCTTTTAATCTATTTACTGGTGCTGTAATTTTGGTCCTGCTTGGCCCAGCCTGGCAGTGGTTTGAGCGGGCTAAGCCCAGCTCAAGCCTGGTGAGTTCGCGCCAAATCTTCAGGCCGGGCTTTTTTGTCTGGGAGTCAGCCTAGACTCTAGAGGTATTGGGTTCGGACTAGAGCCTCGGACCGGACCTTGATTTTTTGGATTTTTTTTAATTTGTATTTTTATTATTTTTACAGTTATTTAGTTTATAAATTTATAATATAATGTTAGTTAACTACTTTATTAGTAATAGTTAATATACTAACTTAAAAATTATAAACTTAAAATTTATTATATTATATAAGTTTATAACGAATAATTTATTAGTTTATATATTATAAACTAATGTATTAAACTTATAATAATAAGTTTTTAAATTAAACTATAAACTAGTTACTAGTTTATTATATTATATAAATATAACTTTATTGTTTTATTAGTTATTAAACTATAAACTATAAACTTATTCGTTTATAGTAAACTTATTCTTTTGGGCAGGCCAGGTGGACGGGATCAGGCTTGGGCTTTTGGGCCTCGGGCCTAGGGGAGGCCTAGGCCCAGGCCCAGGATTGGGGGCTTCTGGCTTAGGCCGGGCTCGGGCCTTGGCCAGGAAGACCCAGGCCCGCACAGTAACGGGCCCCAGACGAGACCGCGACCCTTTTTTGCACCCCCACTATTTACTTTGGTCTCATAAGAATCATTGGTTTCAAAAATCATCATAATATACAACCAAATGGGTAAATAGATTGTCACACCCCAAACTCTTGGATCACGTGAAAAGCCACCATAACTCTATTTTGAACATATCTTTAGTTGAAAAACCCTCAACACAAAAATATTTAACAGATGGAATAAAAAGGAGTACCCAAGGTTCACTTTCATAAACAGAATACATTATGCCCATACATGCATAAAGTATATCGCCTTGAGCCGTACAAAATTCGCCTACAAAAATAGGCATCACATGTAAAAGTACATGTCCAAAACAAAGAGAAACTCCATCCAGTCTTCCATCACCACGGGCATCTCTAGGTTAACTCCACATAATCATTTTTACCTGAAAAAGGTTTGCACAAAATCCCACACCGTGAGTCGAAGCCCAACAGAAAAAGATTATAAAGCCATAAAGTATGATATGCAATTATAGTGCAAGCTGACCCAACCACAGGAGTAAAAAAGGTTTTTCATCCTGAAAATCCCAAGTTTTTTCCTCAGACTACCACGAGCCTCAAAACAGTTTTATTTCATAAAATTTCATGTTTTCATCTTTAAAATCTTGTATCGCTAATAGAGCAAATATCATGCCATAGTTAAGAAAAAACAGTAGTAAAACAGTATTCTCTACTCGGTCCACACTGCCGAGAAAAACAAGATAAAATAAAATTTTATCTACCGACTCTGCCACACACAAGGACAAAGGTAACAACTATAGACTCCTTCCCATTACCCTAGTCCTGAACCACTTAAGACCTGCTAGATAATGACAAGTTCTATATGGAGTTACAACAACGTAGCCACTCACAGAGGCAACTGGCTATTTACAGATTTCTGCGACTGATGGAAGAAACATCCAAATCACATTTACAGGGATTAACCTGAAGGACCGTAGCGAACCTACTCTGCGCACGTTTTCGGACTTTCACCGAGGAGCAATAGAAGTCCAACTTAATACACTCACTGTCACGGTACATCTAAGAAAATCATTTAAAAATCGGTACGTAGCTCAACTACGAAAAATACTTTTACAATTATACATTAACATGTATAAAGATCCATCCATCAACATGGAGATCAAATAAAACATTTCAAAATATTCCATCGTTTCTGTCAAAACATTTAAAAACTGAGACTCAACCCCGAGGGTTAGCTCCAAACCTTCAAAACACATTTTCTCACGATTTTCACAAATCATCTGGTTTAAAAATCACCTTTTTGAAAACCATGAACACCCACCAGTTCATATCACGTAATAAACCAATCAAAATTGAAAAATATGCTTTTTATCCGAACGACATGGTTTAAATATGAAAATACAACATTTAAAGCAGTTTCAAGGGATTTCAACCGGTGAAAAGATCTATAAGTACACGTAGCACGCTTTAAAGATAATATAGTCTAGGATCTTATCTCGGTGAGTCAAAAGCTTGACGCCTCGATCTACGTGACAACATGAGCTTCGTCAAAATGAGATTTTGCCCGGATGAAAGCGGAGCCCACTGCGTGGATAACAAAGATCCACTAACAGTTCGTCGAAAACCAAGCCCCGAACCTACAAAAGTCTAGAGAGAATGAGGAGAAAATGAAACTTAGCCTTGAAGAAAAGTTTTTTAAAATATCTAATCCAAGTTAGATATTTATAGCCTCAGCCACGTTCAGGGTGTCAGTCGACTGGACCCTCAAGGTCAGTCGACTGGAAAGCTTCTGAAAAAGATTAAAACTCAGCACAACCAAGGGTTGGTCGACTAGACCATCAAGGTCAATCGACTGAAAACCTACTGGTGAGACATCAGTCTACTGGAAACACCCCCTCAGTCGACTGAAAACACTTTGGAAGTCTTTAAAGCATTCTAGTGGCCAGGTCAGTCGACTGGACCTCATAGGTCAGTCGACTGGACTCTTATTCCCACTGAAAAACACCTCAACTGAACTCGAGAAAGCATAAAACACAAACGTACATACTATTCTACATCGTTAAAGCATAGATCATTTATCGATGGTGTACATACATTGAAATGAAAACACGTTGAGCACGTATATATTTCATAAAAGAAAAAGACCGGGTCTTACATAGATACACACTCATCCCAAATGGATACTTATCAAGCTTATGAACAAATAGATGATTATATATATAGACACACACACACACATATAAGACTTGTCAATAAGAGGGAAGGGAGAATCACCACAAAATAGCTATGTTGATGAGACAATGGATTTTAGTCACACAAAAAAACTACAGAAAATATAAAGAAAACAGTGAGAAATAAATAAAGCAAAAAGGTTTTGTTATAAAAAAAATTATGTCGATGCTCTATTATTGTTATCGACTCTTTGGCAAAGAGATGGTCACATGAGAGATTACTGAGATGATGGGGGAAATGAGGAAAGCTACAGAATGAGAACAGTGATGGGGTATTTGTTCCAAGCCTGGGAGCATAATAAAGAGAAACTGATAGATAGAACAAGAACAACAAAATAATAAGATGATTAAAGATGATTGAAGTTGAGATCAAATACATCTAATTTTAGTTGCTGAATCACCTTGCTGAAGTAGTCTTCTAGGTTTGCAGTCATAAGATTCCCATTAACAATAAAACTCCAAAACCAAAAATGAGAAATTGTCTCCCTATTCTTTGTGGTTTAAAGCAATCTTTTAACTTATTTACTTAGGTCTCATAAGAATCATTGGTTTCAAAAATCATCATGTTATACAACTGAATGGATAAATAGAGAACACGTAGACAATTAATTTCCACAACTAGCTGCTCACTTGGATACACACTCATCCCAAATAGATACTTATCAAGCTTATGAACAAACAGATGATTATATATATAGACACACACACACAACACATATAAGGTTTGTCAATAAGAGGGGAGGGAGAATCACCACAAAATAGCTATGTTGATGAGACAATAGATTTTAGTCACACAAAACAAGCTATAGAAAATATAAAGAAAACAGTGAGAAATAAATAAAGCAAAAATGTTTTGTTATAAAAAAAATCATGTCGACGCTCTATTATTGTTATTGACTTTATGGCAAAGAGATGGTCGCATGAGAGACTATTGAGATGATGGGGGAAAGGAGGGAAGCCACAGAATGAGAACAGGGATGGGGTATTTGTTCTAAGCCTGGGAGCATAATAAAGAGAACTGATAGATAAAATAAAAACAACAAAATTTTAAGATTTT
>JAOTRH010127737.1:0-14442 GCA_034768845.1 Heliamphora exappendiculata | reverse complement strand
AAAGAAAAAGCAAAAAACAGGCAGTGAAGGGGGAGGGGGTTTAATTATTTAAGAAACCGATTGTTACAGAATGTATAATTTAATACTAAAGAAGACAATCTCAAACCGAAGATTGTCAAATCAGCAACAGATATTGCAAAGCAAAAACTTCAAACTCCGGCATTTAGACTCAGCAGATATTGTTCGTGTAGGTGAGATGATGTTAATGATGTTATTACTATAGATTAAGGTCAAAGCATTGGAAGCACGAGTTTACAGTATACTCTACTAACACAGGTAACATCTCTTATAAAATACCATTACAAAGTACTCCCACCAAGCTGTGCATGCAACTCTTAACAATATTAGACAGAAATTCTTCTAATTTCATGTGGCAATGGAAAAGATGGGGAAAAAAGGGCGGCGGGGGTGAAGCAAAAAGGAGCTCAGAAACATCATACCTACAAACTTGTGATTGGATGTAGAAAACTCTAACATTGACAAGATGCTTCAATTCACTCTCTCATGCTAGTTTCCCCATCTTCCTCGTCATCCAAATCAAGATCAGCAAGTAGCTCTTCTAAAGGTACGGAAGGCAAGTCCTCCCCATCAGTCATGGAAGCCATGTCCGATGGCTGGTATTCTTTGTTACGATACAGCGATATATTAAACCTCATTTCGGGATTCTCTTCCAAGTCTCTCAAGAACTGTTCGTACTCTGAATCTAGCTTATCCTCCTCAATCCTACCTTTGGTAGTATTGTCAGCTTCCATGCTGAGAGATTTAAGCTTCCACGCCCGAGGCTTCCCACGCTTCCTTTGGCGCTTCTCTTCGTAACTCTTTTTAATTAAAACCGCATCAGGGATGACAAGACCTTTATTCTTGTCCAGTTCAATATCATTGCTGTTAGTTCCATACAAGTCATAACCAAGAGCATAATCCCCGGGGTTTAAAAGATGGCCCAAAAATGTTCTCACAGAGAAAATTGTGTCATTTTTTCCAAAATCAGATAAACGAGCAACTTGGGCATCTGCTAAAACATATTTTGATCCGCCAATATTAACTTCAGAAGAAACAACCTCTACATCCAATACAATATATTCCACAAGCTGCCGACTAGAAAGTAGAGACTTAAAAGATGTCCGCCAATACTGATCAGCATCCAAGAAACAGTGCCTCAGGGTAAAAGGATCCAGTAAAGCAATGTTGTTGCTCACTTTTGTGCAAATCACAAGTGGACCAAGATTCCCCAAACTAATAGCCACTTTGGATGGGAGGCAGATCAGATCCTCACGGCATATTGGGCAGATTTCAACAGAGAAAGTGTACTTATAATTGTAATTATTGCTCTTGGGATCATGAGAAACAAGTTGCTTGTCATGACGACTCCTAATTGGAGCAACTTTGCCCAAAAACTCCACAAACTTCACAGCATGACTGCGATTACTGAAAAAGAAATCAATTCCCTGATCCATTTGCTTAATTCTTATGGCTCGGGCAGCAGCATCATGCCTAAGAATAAGCTGCTCCAAATAAAAGAAAGTTCGCCTGTGAGACACATGCTGCCGTAATTGCACAGCAGCCACCCATTGGTCAGGGTTTGCCTGAACCCTAGTACAAGATTCACACATTTGTTCTTGCACAACATACTCAACAGTATATGCTTGTTCAAGTATTGCTCCATTGAGGACCTCTTTCTGAACTCTAAGTTTGACTTTAATTCTCTTAGAGTGAGGTTCAGTCCAAACAAATTCAGCATGTACGAGCCTTACTTTATTCAAATTCTTCAATCTCTTCACACAGAATGTCAAGAGCTCCTTTGATTCCAGTTGGGCTTTAATCCACGTCCTCGGTGGCTGCAAATAGGTATCACACTCTGGGCAGTGGATGATAATAACATGCTTCTGTAAACCTTCTGTGATGTCAACTTCAGAACGCAAACACTTCACACACATATTGGCAGCATTTGGCGCCATTGGAATACCACATTTGCAACATAGAACACTACCAATGGTTTGATGAACTGTGAACATACCTGCTTCCTCAGCCATGGCTGTTAACCAAAGCATGCAAGAGATAAATAAGAAGATGAACAAGAACATATGGTTAAATTCTATATTCCATAGAAGATCCAAAAAGAATGGAATAAGAAAAATACTAGAAATTAAGAAAAATTAGGAACCCAAAACTTTTCTGTTCTGCTTCTTTATACTCACAATGGGAAGGGAATCACAACACACATGAATTACAACCTGACGAGAAAATTAAATATACATCTATACACAAACATCCAAAGAAGTGTATTGAGACATCCACTTCTTATATTCTAAAATTTTCAAATGCCTTTGACATTCTTCCTGAAGAGAATAACTTTGAGGAGAAAAATGCCAAAGAAGTCATCCATATAACTCCTTCTCCAAAGGGGTCCATTTTGAAATCTCATTTCCTTAGCAATGAGACTAAAAAGGTAAAATTGAAAGGTAAAGATATATCAATTTCAGTCTCCGGGGATGAGAACAAGAGGAAACTAGATGAAAAGATTAGAAACCTCTCAACTGCTCAAAAAAAAGATCTTTGATAATCTTTGAGTAGGGTTTTTAATTTTAGTGTATTCTTATGTTTTTTGTTCTCTTTTGAGATGTGTGAGCCATTGTGTTTCATTTTTTTAGGTTTCTTCCTAGTCTCTCGAGTTGTGAGAGTTGTTTTATTTGGCTAGGTTGTGTTTCTAATATTCATTGTAATCTCTCTATTTTTGGTATATTAATCATTTACTAACCCCCCCCCCCCCAAAAAAACAAACTCCAAAGATATCACTTTCTAGTATTTCAAAAGCAAATTCCATTATCAAAATACTTATTGAAATAAAAGAACAAGAATCAACAATACATTCCTCATTCTTCCATATTTTGATCTCATTCCCGCTTAAACTTCAGCGGATAAATGTGTACTTTTTGTACTGGTTGTTAATTAAACAACAAAAGTAAAAGAGATAGAAAATGAGATCAAGAAACATTGCAGGAGTTGCAGATTGAGCCTACAAGTTGAACAAGCAAATATACATGCAAAGAATGAAATTTCTAAATATTTTTTCCCTTCACTTTCTAAATATTGAGCCTAAAATTTCAAAATATTTTAGGAATTGCAGATTGAGCCTACAAGTTGAACAACCAAATATACATGCAAAGAGTAAAATTTCTAAATATTTTCCCTTCACTTTCCTGAACGAAGACATTGCAGCAATTGCAGATTGAGCCAACAAGTTGAACAAGCAAATATACATGCAAAGAGTAAAAAGGATGCTAATTTTCCTATTCAATTTACACATTCACATACAGAGAAAGAGATGTATATAAGCTAAATACAATATGCTACATGTAGAATTTCAGATAAAATACACAATTTCAGTTTCAGCTGAGAGATACACCATAAAAAATGAAAATGACTAACTGCATCAATTACATACCAACATCTTTCATGAAATAGTTCAATTCTATAAATCAGGAACACTCATCTTTTCATCAGATACACACCAGAGAGCTCAAACAAATTTCGCAAAACGTGTGTAATTGAACACAAAGGCCATAATACATACAATTCTCAATACTACACGTTTGGTTGCTAAGAAAAAACACAAACTTCCGTTTTCTTTTCCATAATAATAACGGGACAAATAAAACCTCGACATCTTCTCAATTTAAGAATAAAGAACTGATTGAGCTAAGTGAAGATCGTATATTTTCTCTCTTTCTACAGCAATATTAGAATAACATTGAAAAACATCATGAATGCTATATATTGCATTTCACTTTCCTCCGTTTTCTCAGCAACCAAACGGAGGCTTTGTACGTTAGATGATGACATGATGATGTGGATGTACCTGATGGGATTCGCACTGGATTGTCGCTGGAGATGAACGAAATGATAACGAACCGACCGTGAGCAGAGGAGAGTCGGCGCGCTGGAGCAGAGAGAGAGACCTAGAGACGGCCGGTTTGATGAAGGCGCAAAAATTGGACCGACTCGGAGTTTTGGGTCATCCTAGGCAGAAAGTGGGCTTTAAAGGCCAGTACATCGACCCCAACCCTAATACTTTTTGCTAATAATTTGGGCCACGCCATTGATATCTAGAAGGCAAATAATTGCTAGAAACTCATGGGATTGGTTTTTTAAATAAAAAATAATTTATTTTTAGTATAACATAAACTTATCTAACATAATATTTTAATTAATTCTTTAAGATTAATTTCTAATTTATTATTTATAATGAGATTGTTATCTTAATAGGGGTATAAATTTAATATTTAATATTTTTATAATTAATTTATATTTATTAGTTTTACAATTCTCCCTTTATATAATATTTGAAGATTGAATTAGAGTATATAAATAATAAACAAAAAATTAAATAATTTAAAAAAACATAGTTATAAATACTAGATATTGTCCATAATTGGCCGGCACGGCCAGTATTGTTTGGAGACAATTGGCATGGAAAGATACAACTTAATATTTTGAATGATACCAAATTAAATAATAATCATATCAATTTTACTCTAAAACGATATATGCTTATCAATATCAAATTCGATATGGTATTCATACCTATGATCTTACTATCAAACAAGTCTATAGAGTTCTAAAATCCTTTTCACATCGGTTAGATTTCTGAGTTGAGTTTTGCCTTTCCAACACAATGGAAAAGGTTCTTTTAAAATAAATTATAAATATTAAATTGTTTGGGACAAATTAATTAAGGTAATTTTTTTTGTTTAAATGTCTAAAATATTCTTACATTTTGCATTTAAACTATATTATTTGTGTAAGAGTAGAGTTGAATTGTTTCATTGGAGGTATTAGGGTCGCCCTTGAGGTTTTAGCGGCTTTAGGTAGATTTTTAAATTGAGACCCTCATAAATTTTTATGGACAAATTTTTTTAAAAAATTAAATTAAATTAAAGATTTTTTTTTTACATAAATTCAACAAGAATTTTGTTAAGATGTTACTCTTATGTCTTTTAGACTTTTTACTTATTTTTTATGAAAAATGCAAAAATGAACATACTTGATAACTTATATTGTTTGTTACTTAATAACTTATGTATTTAAGGCTAATTTTTTTTTTTTAGAATTGTTATTTGGTCAAAAAAGAGACAAGATTTTTGACTTTACTTTATGCTTGAAGAGCAGAAAAAATTACATCAAATATCAATTAAGATTTATTCTCCTCACATTTCATTCAATAATATTTTTACAAATAATTCATAAATTTAGAAAATAACAATATAATATTTTTAAGTAATTTAGCACTTTTGTAAATTTTTTTTATTTTTTTGAATAATTTTTGAAGGACTAGATCTAATTTGAGCTATCTACTAATAAAATAATTTTATTTTAAGTTCGGTATTTAAATGACTAACTTAAGTAAATATTCATAAAGTTAAAATCAAAATAATTATAGGCCTTTTATTTGATTGAGGCTAAGTTTAAAAATAAAAATAAACTTAGTATAAAAAATTTATCTAGGTTAGGTCCCTATTTTTGAATAAAATTCGGGGTCTTAGGCGGCCGCCTTGCCGGCCTATACCCAGGGCCAGCCCCTGGAAAGTATTATAGTCATTTAACTTGCAAAAAAAAAATTAGGATGGTTGGAAAATGTATAGGCAATTTTTCTTGATAAAATAATTAATTTTTTAGAGATGTCAAATACTATAACTTAAAAACTAGCATTTTTTGTATATATATAAAAAAAAACTTTTTAGAGATTTAAAACACTACAACTTAAACACTAGTTTATTTTTTATAATTTTTTTTTTACTTTTCATAGATGTCAACTACTAAAACTTAAAAACTAGCTTTTTCTAAAAAAAAATTTGCTTGATAGAGATACCAAATATGGACTAGTTATGGATTGAAAACGAAGTATTGTTAAATAAAAAGTCAATACAAAGTGGTATTAAATTGGATTACAAGGTCCAATTCCTATCCAACCCAACCTTTTTTTGATGTAGCCCAATTGCCATTAGCGGTACACGGCCCGAACAAAAAGGCCCATGATCTACTAAAGCCACTTACCTCTCAACATTGAGAAGATTTCAAGGGGAAATGGATTGGAGATTAATGGCAAATGGTGAGAAGTAAAAATTGGAAATCATGACTTATGGCAACTTATTAACCCAACATTCAAACAAACAATTGTATTAAATTTTATAATTAGAAATTTAGTTTGAGTTATTATCAAATAAGAAATTAAAGTGGTGATTAGCACAAGTGATAATAAGCTATCTTGCCTTATTTTTTACTCACGGTTCAAATCTTGAGACCTCGTTCCCCTATTAACTAAGAAGACTAAGAAGAGGAAATTACACTATTATCCAATCTCATTCACCTATATTAAATTCAATTTGCTATGAATATTAAGTGAGGCCTTAAGGTGACTTTTGGTAACACACACAGTACACTTTTGATGGACGTCGGTGCAAATTGCTAAGCTGGTAGCCATGTTGTCGGTACAAGGCCAACATTTGTGCCCACAAATCTCGAGGTGGACAGATCTCGAGTAGAAAAAGATTTTCCAGCTCGACGGATATGGCGCGTGGCCCCTAACTTTGATGGACTCGGGATCGTACTGTGTCTAAAAATGATAGTATAGTGTTCCGTCTTGTTTGGAGTATTTTTTTAATAAATTTTTATAATTAAATTCATTCATTAGGTTGAATTCGTCAAATTTGTTATTTAAATAAAAATTCAGATTCATCCGATACCTGTAATTACGTGATTGAGTAACATTTATTTAGAACTTTTTTAAAAAAATTATAAATTTTATTTATTTATTTATAAAATAATATTTGGAGATCTTATACAATCACTTAGTTACAGGTATTAGATAAATCTAAATTTTTTCATAAATAACAAAATCTACAAATTTTACGTAATTAACAGATTTACTTATAAAAATTTATTCAAAAAATACTCTAAAACAAAGCTCAACACTGTGCAACCTTTTTTAAACGCAGCACGGTCCAGACTCAATTTTGACCCAGCAGTACGTGTAGAAGTCAGAGTTGGTAATACTAAACTTTGATAAAAATGTTGATTTTTTTTTTTTTGCAAAAAATCAATTTTTAAGTCAAATTATTTAATTTTTTAGAAAAATTAGTTAACTTTGTTTTTCATCTCTTAATTTAATATATATGAAAAATGCTAATCATCGCCCATTGGACAGTGGTTAAAGAATATATAATATATAAATATCTGTGCAAAGTGTATTGATATCTGTAAAAGTGGTAGGCGCCCAATAGACGATGGTTAGCATGACCATATATATATATATATATATATATATACATCCTAAATGTTTTAACTTTTTAAAATTAAAATTATAATAATACCTTCAATTAAAAAAATTAATTCTCTTCACAAAAATAAAAAAAATAATGCCAATATTCCAAATATGACAACATAAAAGCAAAAAAAATGGTATATTGACATTTTAATAGAAATCAAAAAAGCAAAAAAGTTACTATAAAAAATTATCCAAAACACCCAAAAAAAAATTCTTTTTAAAAAAAAACCTAAATATTTTAAAAACCAAACTTTATAGGCATCCCAAACAAGGCCTAATTTGTAACATCCCGACCCTTTACATGGCAACGATATTATCCGTTTTGGATAAATGCCTTCATAGTTTTATTCTTTCCAGGAGGTCATACATTCTTACATTGCTCCTACCCAAGCACGTTTAACTGCGAAATTCTGTTAGAATCTCTACCACCTGAAAACAGGTCTCGTAACTCCCTATTTCTTTTTGACGTGGGATGCTAGGATATCGCAATCCACCCCCTTAGGACTGCACGTCCCCATGCAGTAGCCTGCCAGCTCCGGTAGCGAGTCAGTCCTTATCAACCCGCTCACTCAATAGCCCACCCAAGTGTCACGCAAGACGGCAGGGGCCCACACTCGGAGGTGAGGAGAGTCGGTTCTGATATCATCTGTAATACCCCGACCCTTTATACGACAACGATATTGTCCATTTGGATAAAAGCCTCATGATTTTATTCTTCCCAATGGGTCACCAATCCTTATATTACTTCCACCAAAGCACACTTAACCGCGGAGTTCTGCTAGGATCTCTACCATCTGAAAAATGTCTCGTTGAATTTAGTGTTCAAGATTTTTTTTTATAACCCGGGAACTCCTTCTTCCTTTTTTATGTTGAATGTAAGTGTTCAAATTTTTTTTTTTATAATTCATGAACTTCATCTTTGAATGTAAGTGTTCAAATTTTTTTTTTTATAATTCAGGAACTTCATCTTCCTTTTCGATGTAAAATACTAGGATATCACATAATTATGACAGTTTTTTATAATAAAAAAAATACTTTACAATGCCTTCTTCATAATGATGGAGTCTAAGGCCTTGTTTGGCAACATGCTTTAAGTCAATTTAAAGCCAAGTTTTTTTTTACACTTTTTCTTAAAATTCAAAAAGTCAAAAAACATCATTTTCAACTCAAACGCATTTAACCTTTTTTATTTTTACATAAATTTTTTATATTTTTTAAAAAAATCATAACTTTTATCGTACAAATTTATTTTTTATAAAAATTATATTTTAAAAATGTACTCATTAAATCTATAAAACAAGATCCATATTGAATATAAAATTATTTAAAAATAAATTTTATAAAATTATAATAATTTTAAGTAAATTTTTTTTATCTTTTCACTTAAGTCATTTTAAACTTTTGACTTAAAATCACTTTATATTTTTTTTAAATAAATTTTTAATTTTTTAAATTTAAAATAATTTTAAACAAAAAAGTTTAACTTAAAATTAAATTATTAAAAAAAGCCTAATTATATTTGATTTGACTAATAAAACAATCATCTCATGATGACACCATAACTAAAAACGTACTCGTATAAATATAGGAGCACCCTCTACTTTCCACTGAGAAATGAAAAAGAAGATGAATGGCTTATGTCAAGTCAATAATCCAACAATCAAACAAGTAATTGCATTGAATTTCATTATCCAAAACTTAATTTGATTCATTAAAAAAATTCAAGATTATACTATTATTTAGTACCAGGAATACATATTCAATTCAATCTTGTATAAAAATCAAATGAGATTTTAATATAACTTTTGATTGATTTTATCAAAAATTAGTACACAGTTAATCTAGCAATCATGTCGTTGATACGAGAGCAACACGTCCACAATTTTCAAATTGGACCGAACTGACCCAAACAAGAACTACCGAGCTAGATCGAACTAACACGTTGCCCTGACTTTGAGGTAGGAGTGTATAGGCTAGCGTTGGTATGACCAATCAAACACTTCACAAATACCTTGGCTAATGTTGATGATGAAGTTTAAACATAATTGATCATGACTTGACTTATAGAACAACAATAGCACGGAGGACTCCAAAAGGGGGTGGGGGGCAATTGAATTTGATTGGAGGCAATTGAATTAAAAAACATTTATACAACATAAAATATATAGTATAAATTTAAGAAATTTTTAAATGTCTGTAAAAAAAATTTAAAAAAAAATATTGGAGAGGGCAGGACCCATCCTCCTCCCTCCGCTCTTGGATCTCCCAATGCTACTAAAAATATAAATATGACATGTATTTAAATATAGAAACACCTTATGCTTTCGAATAGGCAAACTTGTCTCGATCCTTAGTATTCATTTTTTTTTCTTACGTACTCTTTATAAAAGTTGTTGCTGACTTTATCGTCGGAGTGTTATATGGCTAACCATCGAATAGTACTCATCTTCCATTTGTGAAAAGGAAGTTTATAGGATGGGAAAAAGGATTACACGGCTCTTTAGGTCAACTACCACTCGCGATACGTCGTGTTTCTCATTCATCACAACGCAAACACTACTGTTAAGTGACTTTCATAAAGGACAACACAAGCTTCCATTCCACTTATGCGAAAAATAATTAATTCATATAGATGACCAAATGCGATAATGTCACACATTAAACATAAATTGTCGTTTATTATACTTTTAATAAAATATTAAAAAAAATGTTAACTAATGTTTGTTGGATATTGAATAATGAGTAAAAAAATATAATAGATATTCGTATAAAATGTATAATGAGTAAAAAGAATATTGCTATTTGTGAAGATTGTGTTAATCTTTGTAAAAATGATGGGACTCATTTTTTAAAATATATTAATATTAGAGTTTTTTTTTTAATTTTCATAACCCTCGTATTCATTAAAAATTATTGGGTACTCCTGAAATTTCACGTGACATCGTTTACGTAGACCTTTCAATAAATAAAAACGATAATGTTAGGATGATAAATTTATTTTACCAATTCGTATCCTAAATATTATGGTATAATCACAAATATTAGTGCAATGGGTTCTATATATGTAAACTCTATTTAAATTCATGATTGAATGCGAATATCATGCAGACAATGCTACATTGTATTCTAAGATTACCGAATAATATGATAGATTATTAGCTAGAAACTCGTTGAATACTATGTAAGCAATGCTACATGCTACTCTCGACAAATAAATTATCGCAACATATACATTCTGTGGGGTATCCTTTACCTCCCACTTTGGATATATAAAACTATGGTGGTTAACTTATATTAGGTATGTGGAAGACAAATGATACCGCGTTTAATGTGTATCGATATTTTTTATTTGTCATAAGTACTAAGCGATGCTATTTGATACTCGGGAAGTACTCAATGTTTTTTTTATATGAGTTACTTTTTATTTCTTAATGTATACTAGGGTATGACCGGTGCCTAAAGGTACTTCCGATCAATTTGATTTTTTAAAAAAAAATAATAATCTCTCAAAGTATTCCCAATCAATCATTAAAAATAAACAATTTAACTAATAAAAATTTACATAAAAGGGATTACATAATAGAGGTTATATATAATTTTTTTATATAATAAAATTGATCAAAACTAATTTTTTAATAAAATATTTTCTAACTATGATCCATATTTCTAAAAAGCACTTTCGAATTTATTTATTCTACTAAATTATTAAAGATATCTCGCACTCTTCCGTACATAAAATGTGATTAATAAAAAAATAAAATATTAAAATAAAAAATAAATTAAATAAATTATTGAACTTTTAAAACATTCATTATTATAATTAAAATACATAAAATTTAATAAATAAAATAAATAAAAATAAATTTCTACATTATGTAGAGTTTGAAGGTTAAATTAGAAAATATTCATAATCTCCTCGTAAGCTAATCCATCAACCAATCAAACTTTCACAACAAAAAATAAAATTTTTAATTAAAAATTTTAATTAATTCAAACCCCTCAAACAAAAATAAAATGAAAAACAAATCTTGAAGAGATATAGAAGGTCACGTGGTTCACATAATTTTTTCTTTCTCCACTTGTATAATAAAATAAATTTTTATATAATTATAGCATTCACACTCCAAAAAAAAATTTATACACTATATAGAATAAATTATAAAATTCTCATAACCACTTCAACAATTTCGTTTTATAAATAAAATAGTTTCTTTTTATAAATAAAAAAATTATTCAAATCAAGTTTCTATAAAACGTGATCAAAATAATATTTTTAATTTTTAATTTTTAATTGGGAAAAAATATTTTTAATTTTTAATTTTCAGATAGGAAGAAAATAGTTTCTAAAAAAATAGTAATTAATTTTTGTAGAAGAAAAGATACATTTTACGTTGTCACATAATACAATTTTTTTATATTAAAAAAGAACAAATTCAAAAAATTTCAATAGAAGGTGACCAAAAGAACATGAGAAAAAAATATTTTCCCGTTTTTAATCAAACTAATAGAAAAATATTTTTTTAATCAGTATATGTTGTGAAATGCGAGAATTAAAAAATTAAACATGCAAATTCAACACACAAGAATTTTTACGTAAAAAATACAAACTCAAAAAAAAAATCACGGGATTAATTCAAGTCCAGGTAAATTAAGCACTATCAATTAAACAGTTACAATACACAACCTACATACTTTGACCGAATGCTCAATCTCAATGCCTTAAACTTGCTTGCCAAATTCACGTACACTGTACTTTACTTGATTACTGCAATAACGAATTCTCAAAATTTTACAAGTATTGAATCCACAATACTTTCACGCCAACAGAATCTTCCGTTGATAAACTTAGAATGCCTCCTAAGTTAGAACACAAACAATTTTCAAATATTTGAGACATGAGAAAAACTTCTGATTTACTTTAGGATCACTAGATATTAAAGTTTAGAAGTAGATTTTCGTGGCTAATATATGGTTTTATTTATAGACTTGAAAATCAGGTAATTAAAATTTTAATATAATTGGGACTATTTGGGGTTCGCTAGAGCGCACTTGGAATTGATCGAGCGGTCATGCGCCAAATTGTGTTCTACTAAAACTTCTCTTGTGCGAATCTACTTTATTAACTTGTATTTTTAGCTTGCTCGTTTGTGCTTCAATCTTCTGATTAATTAGTATAACTGAATAAAGAAGTCCTAATTTATCTCTGACTTCACAAAGATTATCTTAATCTAATAATCACAATCCTATCTTATATATGAGTTTTAGTATGACTAAAACACTGAAAGATCATAATCGTATCTAAATCTTCCTAATCTAGTTAAGAGTTACAACAAGGCAAGAAAGGACAGATTGCCATAAAAAATAAAAGAATATAATTTAAAATAATTAAATTCTTAACACAATATTTCTTTAATAAAACAAATTTATTTTTTCAAAAGAAGAAAAAATTCCTAAAAATTTTGTTTCATTTTATTAAAAAAAAAAGTTTCAAAATATTTTTATATCAAATGTAAACTGTAAAGCATTTTGAAGTAGTATTTTTCTGAAGTTGCATTTTTGTGAAAAGATATAATATTTTTTTAGGAGAGAAAAATAAGGAAAGAGAGAGGGTATTGAATGAGTAGAGAATTGATATTTTTTTAAATTAACTGCATTAAATGATAAAAGAGGTAATATTTTTTTAAAATGGTACTTATTGTCGTTAGATGTAAACTTGAACAATTTTAATTATTAGATCAAAAATATGACGTGTCATATAAATATATATTACAAACTAAACGATTTTATATGATATGTCATATTTTTGATCTAATGGTTTAAATTATTTAAATTTACATCCAACGATAATAAGTACAACTTTACAAAAATATCACATTTCTCCACATTGAATGCAGTTGGTTTGCAAAAAATATCATATTTCTCCTCATTAATACCATTTCTCTCCTCAATTTTTTCTGTTAAAAAAATATCACCTCTATTCATAAAAAAAATATAATTTCAATTAAAAAAATATCACCTCTATTCATAAAAAAAATATAATTTCAAAATGCTTTACAGTATACATTTGATATAAAAATGTTTTGTGACTTTATTTTGAAAAATATAACAAAATTTTAGGAAAATTTTATTCTTTCCAAAAAATGAATTTGTTTTATTAAAAAAATGTTGTTTTGGTTATTTTTTGATAAAAAATTATTAAATTAATTCTTTTTTAATATAAAAAAATTGTATTATGTGACAACTTAAAATGCATATTTTTTTTACAAAAAAACTAATTATAATTTTTTTGGAGAAAGTGTTTTCTTCCCATCTGACAATTTAAAATTAAAATTATTATTTTTTCATCTAAAAATTAAAAATTAAAATTATTGTTTTGATTACCTTGATAGAAATTTTGTTTGAATAAATTTTTATTTATAAAAAAATAATTTTATTTATAAAAAGAAACTTTTGAGAAGATAATGAAAACTTTATAATTTATTCTACATAATATTAAAATTTTTATTTTTGAAAAGTAAATATTATAATTATATAGAAATTTATTATATTATACATATAGAGAAAGACAAAACTATGTGAACCATGTGACCTTTCATATTTATTGCAGAGATGTTTTTTAATTTTTTTTGTGAGGCAATTTGAATTAAAATTTTTAATTAAAAAAATTTATTTTTTTCTTGTAAAATATTTGATTGGTTGATGGATTAACTTATGAGGAGATTATAAGTACTTTCTAATTTAATCTTCTAATTCTACATAATGTATGAATTTATTTTTATTTATTTTATTTCTTAAGCATTTTAATTATAATAATGATTGTTTTAAAAATTCAATGATTCGTTTATTTTTATTTTAATATTTTTTTTTTTATTAATCACATTTTATGTATAGAAAGTGCGAAAACTCTTTAATAATTAAATAAAAAAATTAATTCAAAAGTACTTTTTTAAAATATAAGTAATAGCTAAAAAGCATTTTATTAAAAAATTATGTTTGATCAATTTTATTATAAAAGAAATTATACATAACTTCTATTATGTAATTTTTTTTATGTAAATTTTTTGTAATTAAATTATTTATTTTTAATAATTAATTAAAAATTAATACTAAAAAATTATTAT
>JAOTRH010127726.1:0-14442 GCA_034768845.1 Heliamphora exappendiculata | reverse complement strand
TTTTTATTATACACATCATTTTTTTAAAAATTATATATTTAAAATTTACTCGTAAAAATTCATCAAACAAGATCTATATTGAATATAAAATTATATTAAAAAAATTTAAAATATATATATAATAATTTTTTCTAACTTAAAACTCTTTTGAATTAAAATCATTTTAAGCGATTAAGTTAATCGTTTTAAGTTATTATTTTTTGGTTTAAAGTCGTTATTACAGTTTACCAAATGAATTTTTTACTTACTTACCTTAAAGCGATTTTAAACCACAAATCCTTACTTAAAGTTAGGTTAATTGGCCTAGTAATTTGTCATTTTTCGTACAAATTGCACGCACCTACTTTTTCTTTCTTAAAATAATTTTTAATTCTTCGAGAATGTGTTGCAAGCACATTCAAACAAAATGATAAATGTTCTAATTAAAGTAAACACTATTGGAAAATTACAAAATAAAAAAATAAAACAAACCTATGAGAAGCAAGAGAACCATGGAAAAGAAGAGGAGTGAAACCCCAAGTTTGGCCATATTTTCTTCCCTCAAAATAATATGTTTTTTCGCTTTGTGTGGATGCTTGGGGGAGAATATTATTGTGTTTAAATAGAAGACCATTGTGTTTTCATATTCTCAAGTGGGAAAAATAAATTAATACTCATAGGTTTGAAATTGGAAAGTCCTTTAATTCATTTTTTTTGAATTTTTTTAATTTTAGAAGTATAAAAATACACGTGTTCTAAGTGTGTTTGGGATGTCTAAAAAGTTTAACTTTTAAAATATTTAACTCTTTTCTAAAAAAACAGTTGAAGTGTTTGTGATAAATTTTTATACTAGTTTTTTTTTTTACTTTTTATTAAAATGTCTAATATACCTTTATTTTTATTGTTTTTAAGTTGTAATATTTGAAATTTTGACACGGCTTTTTGATTTTTGTCTGAAGGATTGATTTTTTTTAATTGAGAGTATTATAATAATTTTAGTTCAAAAAAAATTAAGGTGTTTGAGATATGCATAAGTTTTTTTTCTTGAATTAAGAGATAAAAAACAAGTTACTTGACTTTTTCAAAAAATCAAATAGTATAACTTAAAAGCTAACTTTTTTTTTATACAAAAAAAATCAATTTTTTTTTTGAAACCAAACAATATATCGTTGGCTCTTGTTACTCGTTAGTTTTATTCTAAATCTGGAAGCTCTCAAAATTTCTTTGTTTATGCTCCTTTAAAAGCCAATGTGACAAGACTTGCAAAATAATTTTTTTTACTATTTTATGTTCAAATAAAGAATAATTCTGCCTTTAATTTTTTTAAATACACATGTTAAAAGTATTAATTAGTATTTTTCATTGTTCTCTATACCCAAATTAAATTATACTTCCTAATTAAAAAAAATCACAGTTTCCACATGGCATAAGATTTACAAAAAAAAAAAGCTATTATTTAATTTATTATTACAAAATACTATTAGTAACTTTTTTTTTCTTTCCTTTTCTGGTATCACAATAAATGATAATAACAATTTTCCGAAAATTACCATTTCAAAACACACTTTCTTTGCCGTAAGGTAGATCTTGAATTAAGAATGCCATTAATTAAAAAAAAATTAGTGAACAGTCCAATTTATAAATTATTATTTAGCATAAGATTTTTTAACGAGTAAAGTCTATTCTCATAAAAGTTTTAACGCGTAAGGCCCTTTTGGAAGAAAAATACCCTAAAACAGATAAATTTATTTGTGCATTTTCAAAATATGTACTTTTTCAAAACATGTAAAAAAAATATAAATAAATTTATCTGTTTACATTATCTGTGTTGATATGCAAACAGATAAATTTATCTATTTGTATTATCTGTGTTGATATATAAACAAATGAATATCAAATAGATAAATTTATCTGTTTGTTATGTAAAATAAATAAATTTTTCTAATTGAATGGTATTTTTGAAAAAAATTATGCAATTGGACCTTACGCGTTAAATTTTTTTGTTGATAAATTTTACGCGTTAAAACTTAATTTTTAAACATTTGGCCGAAATCTCCTTAATTAAAATTAACTTGGTTAGAGCAACTCCAAGGCTCTTTAAATAGAGCTTGTTAGTTATTTTAGTTAGCTAATATTATATTTGTGTTTCCAACAAGCTCTTTAAATGGCCTCTATTTGAGTTATTCTCTTTTTAGCTAGCTAAATTTAGATAGCCTTCATAGTTCTTTAAATTACATAAAGAATAATTTATGAAGTAATTTTAAAAGTTTAAATAGCTAGTTAAAATAGAGAATAGTGTTTGTAGGTGGGTAGTCGACTATTAACATATAAATTTTCAATAATAAATACATAAATAATTATGGGTCAAGCCACTATGGCAGATAGCTTGAGTAAGCCAATATTAAGAGTAAGAATAAAAGAAAATCAATGCAAAATTTCTCAAGATGAGTACGACATTTGAGCTACTCATAACAAGTAATTAAATCACTTCAGTACACCCGACCTACTCAAGTACATCCGAGCAACTCGAGTACAATCGCGCTGCTCAGGCACAATTAATCCACTCTGGTCCATTTTACCCGCTCTAGTACAGTCGGCCAATTTGATAGTCGAGCCACTTAGGTCTCCTTCTCGGGCGAATGGTTCAACCTACATGATATCTCAGGTCGTTCGAGTACAAAACTCCATTTTTGCTTCAAGAAATTATTATTTCTTAACTACATGATTTAAACAATACATCCACTCGAGTCATTCACGACCCGAGCTACTAACTCCTCTAGTAGCTCGGTACAATACTTCTACTCATAATTCGAGTCACTCATGACCCGAGCTACTTGCCTCTCAGTAACTCGGGTATTCTTCTACTTAACCGGTATCGCCTACTCTAACTCAGGTACTCGGGTGATGGCACTAACTACTAATCCCATTGGTGACTTGAATATGAACTACGACGAGTGTTAAGTATTTGAATCATAGATTCCTTGACTTGAACCAACCAATAAAGCAGAAGCAAGTTGAAAGGCCCAAAAGGCTCGTCCACTCGAGTTACTCCAGTAACCCGAGTTGCTGCAGTGGTCCAATTTTACTCCATTAGTCAATTGGACATATAACTCTGGGTTACTCAAGTTACAAGAAGACCCAGACTTGATTTACTCGAATTATTGGAAATTCGAGCTACTGAGACCCCATATAACTCAGCCAACTAATATCGTTGCTCATCGTGCAGAAGTAGAAGACATTCCATAACACAGACTATGAGGTGTAGCCCTGACTACGACAGTAGCTCTGACTACTTGCCATGGCACAGATCATAAAAACAACACAGATTGTATTATTGCCATGACGCATACCATGAAGACAGCACATACTGTATTATTACCACGACACGGGTTGTGAAGACAGCACAGACTGTAACGTAACTTTACTATCTGATCATGATTACATAGCACCGACTATGTGGCTCAGCACTGACTGAACAACCAAGATAAAGCACAGACTGTGATTATAGATTCCTTTAAGAATCGAAAGACTGTCCCAGAGATAATAAAAATAATGGCAGTACAATCGTGCACGGGACGTTGTGAGATATGTGATTTGGTGGTTAAGAAAAGGATTTGTCGAACTAAGGGACCCGAGTCGGTCGAGTACTGGACTCGAGTGGGTCGGATACCCATAGGGCACCTGTTGGCCGACCTAGTTGAGTTGCAGTAGAACACTACTTGGTTGATTATTGGATAGAATCACTTGATTCCTCGATATCGCCTTTCATGATCTGATTCTATCTCTTGGAAGAGTCCTATTCGAATTCCAACATAACTCCTCTGAGTGCTATAAATAAGAGGCATAATTATGCTTTCGGATCAATCAGATTTGGACAGCTAAAACGTTGTTCATACTACCTTATCTCTCTTCGTTCTCTGTTTCTGATCACTTCGTATATTTTATCTCTTTAGTTATTCCTTATTCATTCATTATTAAAAAACCCTACAGTGTTGGAATGCATACATAAAAAATAATTAGACAAAATAGAGATAGTATTTTTTTTATACTTTTGACTAGCCAAAATTGCTGGTAGTGTTGGAGATGCTCTTACAATTGAGGTGCAATGAACACATATCGATTTCACACAAGATCTCGTAATTTGATCGAAATCGTTCATTTTCATAAACTCATCAAGTAAATAATTTATGTAAAAGATTAGGCCATTGTAGATACCCATCTCCATATGATCCGAGCATATTTGTTTAGAAAACAAATTGGGTGACCTATGAACTTTTGTTAATAAAGTGTAGAACAAATATACTCCAATCATATGACTAAGAATATTTAACTAATTTAATTTTTTATATGAATTATAATATCTCGAATGAAATTCATTTATGCACGTAACACTGTTTGTCGTGACTTAGTCACAACAAGCTTCCTATTCCGAAATGTCATCAAGCTAAATAAGGTATGTCATTTTACCTTAATAGATATATATACCTTAATATGGATTTCCTCATCTGGGTTTCTTTACTTTCTTTATTGATTACATGATAAAAATGTATCCAATTCTCTACTAAAAAAATATTATAAGCCAAATAGAAAATAAAAATAGCAATGCTAGTTATTCAGAAAAGAAAAAAAACCCTACAAAATTACACAAAATTTAAAGTGAGTTATCAACATTAATTTGAAATGTGGTGCACAACGTACTAAATTCAAATCTACCCCCCCACACATTATTTTCAGAGTAAAGTTCTAAGTCTATTTTTTGGATACATAAACTATTTTAAAATGAAATTTGGTTGTGGAAGCAATTTCAATAACCAATTCTCTCGTTTAATTTTCGAACTAATTTGGCGGGACATAGGTAAGTGAGATTAGATAAAATGAAAAGATATATAATATTTTTCCTACAAAGATATAGTAAGTACGATATTTAATAATAGTCCGATTTAAATCTCAAATAATATAATACACTCCAATTAAACAATTTTTTTGATTAATGTATTGGTATACGTCCCAATTTCATTTTGAGATGATAATTATACCCGTACCCGCTCTGCTCTCGTTTTTTCTGTCTCGTTTTATGCGTGTTTTTTTTGCACCCATAAGGTAACGGGTAGGGGGCGAAATTTGCAACCCCCGCCCCCGATTCAATAACTTAAATATATTTAATATGTAAACATATATATAAATTTTATTTTTTAACAATATAATAAAACTAAAATACAAAAATATTATACTTATTTTTAATTTTTTACTTGTATTTTTTATTTTTAATTATAGTCATTGATCAATATTATTAATTTAATATCTTATCATATAATTATTATTAGTTTTAATTTCTTCTAAAATGAAAAATATATTTTTCGTCACACTCCCGTCTTGCCGCCGCCATTTTTTAAATTATTTTTTTTCGATCTCACCCCGCTAATAAACGGGGTGGAGTAGGAGAACACATCCCCACTCCAAACCCGCCCCCTTGCCATCCTTAATTTCATTTATGCCCTCATCAAATGCGCCCTTGGATTGGGAGGGAAAAGGATAAAAATATAATTCCATCAATCTTTTATCTAACAAATTCTAATCCCATGGTTGAGTTATTACAATTAAGCTTTATAAAGTTGGGTTGGGATGGGTTGCACATAATGCAAAGTAAAATATATAGGCATGGTTCGTTATTTCAGCTTAAATTGAATTTAATTAGATATGAGGAATAAGTAATACACATGCCTCTCATAATGTTTTTATACCAAGAGATTATAAATAGAATTATGCATATAGTAAAAAATTTAATTCATATTTAGTTAAGATGAGTTAAAGAATGAGATAAAAATTATAGAGTTATTGCAAACTAATGTAAAAATAAAAAAAATAATTCGAATTTTGGAACGAATAATACTAGGAGGGTCGCTAGTATTAATTATCTCGAAAATAGTCCGACATACACTGAACTATTAATCCAAGTCCCACGATGCAAACATGAGACTATTAACCCCAAAAATAAAATAAAAAAGTGTAGATCATTATGTATTCGAATCTCATCCAATCTATCCTTAGTTTTCCATAACAAATAAGTCCATAGTAACCAAACAATAACTGTATTGGATTAAACCTCCCACTCCAAGCCAATCCCAACCTTTTTTTACAATATCATACCACATTTCACATGGTATAAGATTTTATAATAATCATTGTTAAAATTGGATGTAGCAAGTTTTCACATCATTATCGTATCATATGTACAATAAGTCATTGACGTGCAGGTGCAGAGCTATCTAATAGTTAATGGGGCACATTATTGGTTTTAATATTTTGAAAATATAACAATTTGACTGTTTAATAAAACCCGTACAGCACCAAACAACAGTAATAACAATACAAAATAATACAACGATATAAAATTTAAATAAGCAGATTAAACGATCAATTTAGTACACTGTTTTGAGGGGAAATAGTTTTTGAAAACCAGAAATAAAAATATAATACAGAGTGAAATACTGTTCCACATTATAAAATTAGAACAAAAAAACATAGCACAGATATAAATTTAGAACGAGAATAAACACTGGTTTCAGAAAAAGTTTTTATAAACAGGAGCAGAATGTAAAAGCAGTGTATGATCCTTTGTATAAAAGCAGAATAGAAACAAAAAAATAGAACAACAATAAACTTATAAATTAAATTTTACTGAACAGTAGCAGAAGTGTGAAGAACAGAAACAAGGTTGAACGATGAAATCGAGTCCAACGTTAGAAGTTATCTCTTTAAGACAGATTACGCCCACGCCTCGGTGCTTGCGTTTGAGTGGACGTTTGCCTCTAAGACAAAACGATTGCCGTGCACAGAAGAAGTACGACAATTTGCACACCAACGAATGCTGTTGTATTAGAACTTTCTCGGGAAACTATGACTGGAATGAAGATACAGAGTTTCAGCAATGGAGACTTGTAAAATCGGATAATTGAAATGGGTATGGAACAGTCTTTAAATAAGCGTTTCAGGCGACTGTTCATCATAATCCGAACAAGTATAGACACTGGTTCGACCTGATGGTTGGACTGCCCAATAGGCACGAACCGGTTCGGTTTGGCTACAACGGATTCGAACCTTCTAACGGTTCAGATTCGATTTATAACAGTAACTTTATTTAAAATTTCAATAAATTAAGTTTTAAATTTAATTAAATAAATTTTCTGCAAAAAGATAAGGATCGACCCACAACTTACGGACCCGAACCCGAGCTCGACACGGCCGGCCGGACGGGTGGCAGTAGCAGCGCGTGCGTGAGGTTTGGGTTAAACCCACCGTTGGATAGCCAAGTTGAGCCTAAGGGGTGTACCTCTTGGGGGTATATTTATATTTATAGTCACTTAGACATCCACCATTTTTTCTCTCAATCAATGTGGGATAAGCATCAGTTACCATTATTTTGTTAACTTCCATGGCATACTTTTAGAATCAATTTCTCATTCACATATTAATAGTTTTGAATACCACAAAATTCATGGTTACTCTACTCATGGAGATAAATAAATTAAAATTTGAAATCATCAAAAAAGATTTATTCAACACAGAGATAATAATTAACTTCAAAGTTAGCTTAAAATCATGTTCTAATTCTTTTTAAAACTCACTTTTTTTCAACACATGTCCCCACTGAAAATTTTAGAATACAACTATTATTTTTATTTTTGTTATATTTTATATAAAAACAAAAATATAATATAGTACCAATAAGGTCTATACCCCAATAAAATATAAAAGTACTTGTACTTTAATATTTTTATACTTATCTCATATTATTGTATTTGAGCCTATACTAAAAATATAAAAATACCTATAAAATATTTATATTTTGTATTCTAATTTTCTTATGTTATTTTATCTATGATCCTATAAAACTATATTAATTATACTCTTAAATACATAAGTAAAGAATGAAATTTATTTCTCAATTTTCAACTTGATATTCTCTCTTTTTTCGGCCTTCTTTTCTTTTTGAACTCAAAGATAAACTCGTAATGATCAATTATAAAATATATTCTTTAAGTTATTATAAATGTCTAAATTTGAGATACTTCTATAAAATATGCGTTTTAAATTTTTGTAATTACTAATGAATGTCTAAATTTTATATTTATTAATTGTGAACAAAAATTCTCGTTACGTTTGACTGCAAAAATTATTTTTCTGTCGTGCTTGAAGTTGTGCTCTCGCTATGTTCAATTTTTGGATTATTCACGGTTGACACATGTACAAAATAAAATAAAAAACACTCCAAACAGAGGATAAGATCAAAAATATAGGGCCATTTGCAATTTATCTAATTCAATTCTCCTTTAAACCCTCTTATTAGGGGTTGCAGAGGCATGGATTAGATTATCAATGCCGTGTGCCTTTTAAAATCATGCTTGTTCTCATAAATTCATAAATTCAAGCCGGATTATTAGTTTATACAGACTACAAATTCCTCAAATTAACTGAACTATGAATCCCATTGAAATGGTGGGATTAGAATTCAATCCACTAGAATTTGCCATTCCATTATTATTGTTCCACTTCTGTCCCAAACCAGTTCATCGCCGCTATCCATTTCTACCCCCAAACAAGAACAAAAAACAAAAAGGGGAAAGAAAACAAAACAGTTCATGGGTTCAAGGCAACGGAACCTTCTCGTCGATATATGTTTTTAGCCTCTATTTTTATATTAAGTAAAAGGAAAAGGGACAGAGTGCTGACAAGAAAATATTTTATTATTAATTAATATAAGGATAGCATTGACAAGTAATGTATTTAATCCAATTCCACGTATACAATTCAAATAAGTTATGATTTAGTCCATTCTATAGTCTAATTAATGCAAAATAAACACGTGAAAACTAGTCTAACGTACCTCATTATTAATCTGACATTATTCATATATAATTTATATAACAATTTTATCTTATTGTTAATCGTATTTAATTTACATCGATTATCAAATGAGGCCTTACGAGAACTTTAAGCATACCACTAGGGAATGAGCAAATATTCAATACTCTTACAGCAAGTTTATGTGGTGCGCCAACATCACACTTATTGGTATGTTTAGTGGGATCTATCACTTTTTGTTATTATTTTATTAAATATGTGAATATGTGTCATCAAGTAATTTGAATAGAACATTGTTCCAAGTGCATTGAATAATTATTCATAGGGAATGCAATGAAGAATATCTAACATTGCGAGAATGTATTCGTGAAGGAATAAGCTTTTTCTCTGTCTTTTTCTTCTATTTCGTTTTTTTTTTTGGGCCAGAGATTAGATATTGGTTCTTGGTTTTAATGGTTTCTATTATTATCATTTTAAAGTTGTATAGTTTGGTAAAAGAAGTATTTTTGTTCTTTGTTTTTTTCTTTTTTAGCTTTATGCATACCACAATTACTATTTTGCCTTTTGACTATTAGGCATTTAAGTTGGTAAGGACCTTGGCTATTTTTTTATGTTTTGTTATTTTTAATTTATTTTATTTTATATTATATTCAGATTAAGTTGGTCGTTTGATCATTTGCCTTAGAATGGAGTTTGAAACCCAAGATTTTTTTTTGAAAAAAAGTAATTTTTGTTTGTTTGTTTGCATAGGTTGCAAATTTTCAGCCAAACAATTTTATTGTTTTGTCCAGCTTAATGAGAGAGACAAAAGTAAAGGAATAATGCATGCATAATGTGAAAATTATTTATTAAACTTAACATTTTTATTTATTAATTTTCTTTTTCTAAAACTTTTTTCATACTACTTTTTACTCAGTTAAATTATCGTTTTAAAAAATAAATGCACAAACATTTATCCTTTTATTAAAAAGAACACCTTTTTGGTGTAAATTAAAAATTAAAATCCATTCACACTTTTAATTTCTAAAATTATCTAATAATAAAAAGTATTTTTACAATTTTGTTAATGTTAATCCTCTTTTAACTGTTAGGGTAATTATATTATAATTATACTTTAATATTATATACACTTAAACTAATCACAAAATCAGTCACCAAGATGATCTCAACCATACATGTGGGGCACACAACTTTTTGGTGGGAATCCAAAATTCTAATTTACTCATTAATTTTTAAAATTACTGAACAATAAATAATTTTTTAAAATTTTTTAAATTAACCCTTTTACCTGTAAGGATAAATAAAAGCATAAATAAAACTTATCTTACTTATTGTTTTTATTTTAACATTAATAATTCTACATGTTATGTGTCTTGTTTTTATTTTAACATCAATAATTTTACATATTATGTGTCTACGTTTTATTTTTTAATCAAACATAAATTCAAACACAACACTCACATATACTCACACATGTATCACTCGTAGAGATTAATCGAAATACATATAAATCAATTCAAATATTCTAATATATACATATGTGTGTGTATATGTGTTCAGTTCTTCTTTAGTCATTTGATAAACTAGACCAGTTAAGTTAAGTTAATTTTAAATTGAAAATAAGTCAATTTTGATGATTTAATCATTCTTTTTATTGTTTTCTCTATATAGTTTAACTGCAAAAAAATTATATTGATGTTTGAACAAATTATATTTATGCTTAGAAATCCGTTTCAATTTTTATAACAAAAACGTGGTTTGGCTGAGATATTGATCAATTTAATTTTTTATATAATTAATTTTATATATTTGAACCATTTGACGAATGACTCAAATTATCAGTTTGATCTCGTTTTGAACCCAAAATTAACTGATTTAGACTAATTAAGCCCATCAAAATCTGCCCCGAAACGATTCCCATATTTCGAAATCCATCTGATAAGGAAGGGGGAGATTTTTAGCAGTGCATGTATCGAAGGTTTCTGACCATGACGAAGAAGGTCCCTCCTCGTTCTTCTTCTTCTTCTTCTTCTTCTTCTGATTCGTCTTCTTCTTCTGTTCAAGCTCTGTACGACCTCTGCAAAAAGACATTTACTCCCTCAGGAACTGCTCCTGCTTCTCCTCAAGCCATCCAAAAGCTTTCCTCTCTCTTGGGTACATTTCATATCCCTCTTATGTTTCCAGCTTCTTTCGTTTTCCAATTGGCTTTTCTGTTTTTACAATTTTGGTGTTATCTCCAAATCTGAAGCAATATTGCACCTGGGTTTTGCCCATTTTGTGATGCTGATTAAGGGCTTGTTGTGATTCGATGCTGAAATTAAGAAATATATTCGGATTCATCTCGGGTTGCAATTTAAATTTCAAATATTTGCATGCTATTTATGCAATATGGAGCAATTTGGTAGAATATTTTTTGGGGGAATGGTAGGAACCCAGGTGGGCATAAGTTCTTATACATTATGTTATAATATGTAAATTGGAAGTGTAAAGTGAATTTGGTGTTTTGGCAACCATTAAACCACCAAAGTTGTCCGTGGGCAACTAATTTTCATCGTTTATTTCCTTTCTCTCTTCTTTTTACCGGAGACCTCTTTGCCTTGTCTTGCCTGGGCACATGCGATGTGTGTATGATAGAAAAAAATTGAAAGTAATACAGATCGGTGCAAGTATATTTATTGATCGGGAGGAAGTGATGACTTATAGGCTGTTTTTTAGAGAGAGGGGAAGTTGACAGTTACAGGCTGATTTTTAAAAAAAGAGAGAGGGTAGTTTTTTTTTAGGGACATTTTAGACAACTAAAAATTCATACATCTTTAATTTTGGGGAACACCAAGTGTGTTCTCCCTTTATAGAATAGTACAGATATAGTATAGATGGATACATGTCAGGTTTCCTTTGATGCAATGGAACCTTTCAGCTAACTTCAGATAATTGAAATATAAAGTGTCATGGGAAGAAAGATAAATTACAGAATGTAACATGAGGTCTTTGGCCCAATAGTATGGGTGTCTCTCTAGTCTCTTCCAAATGGGAGGTGAGGGGTTCAAGTGTTGCCCACTACGAGGTGTGGAAGTTGGGAGCATATGCATTTGCCAATCCAAAAAAAAGAAAAGAAAAGAAAAGATAAATTACATAATGTTTCCACAAATGCATCGCAATGTTTGGCAAATTGACAAGGGCATTAAGACTCTTAATACAAACCGAGAATCAGCAGTAATTGATTTTCTGACCATAACCAAACATTCATCACAATCACCTCTGCTAGAGCATAACTACTATTGCGACACCATACGATCCTTGCTTTACTACAAACACGTGGCCCCTTCCACCTCCACTATATTGCCTGAAAGTTCATTAAAGCCTGCAAAGATTGTGTGTATACATTATAATGTTCAGGTGTTTGGACAGAAATTTATAGATATCGACTATGAGTCGAAGTTAGATGCTTCGAGAATGGTGTTGCTTCATGTGAACATTAGTTGATAAAAGTGTTGGACTGGAAGGCACTTGTTTGAAATGCATCAAGGTTTAGAGGAGCAAAGAGCACTAATATTTGTGACAGTTTAGGTGGATTTTGAGGGACTTGGCAGAGATGGATTAACATATTTTAAAAAGTTGAAGGTGCATTTTCGGTTACTTGACTATGCTTTAAGAAGCCAATCTAATGCTTCTCAATATTCCCATTTTGAAAAGATTGATGTAACTAATGCGAAGTAGATTATACATGCCATTTGAATGTACTGAGTGAAGAAATTCTAGAAACTCTCACTGCAAAGTTGTTCACGAGGCAAGATAATTAATGTTGAATCCCGAATTTCTTTAGAGTCGAGGATACTTGGTAACCTTTCCCCCTTTTTCTTTTAGTTGTTATGGGAGGCAGTTTTGTGGGAAATACCCTGATTATAAAAATCTTTACAGCATAAATGTATGTCAATACCAAATTCCAATGTTGCAATCCTAATTAATGCACTCCTTGCGGTACTAAATTATTTCAAGACTCATTATACATTTTCTTTTCTGTAGATAATAAAATAAGAAAGGAGGTTCATATTTGTTATTCTGCTCTAGCATTTAAGCTATCATAGACACCAATGTCAGAATCTGGAAGAGCAACTTTACTATTATGGTGCCTGAGCAGGATGTCAAAAATGAGACCCAACTTTTTCATTACATGATTTGGGCCAGGTAAAATATCAATTTCTGAAAATGAGATCCAACTATTTTGTGGTCTTGCCTGAGAATACAACTTTGGCTGTTCCCACTTGTCTGGTTTCTCCTTGATGACATATCACATTCCTGAAAACATGAAATCAACAGTTTTGTATGCATTTGGAAAATACCTGATCTAGATTTGCAAAGTTCCTGCAGTTTTGATTGCTTTTGACGGTCTCCTATTGTTTTGCTTTATAAATCTGGTTAAATATTCTCTTAAATTGGTAAAGCTAATGGAAATCTTAGAATGAGTTCCAAGAATACCCATGTCAATAGAAGGGGCTAGCCATGAACTTTTCCCGGGATCACTTGGTAGTTGTGGTCCTTGTGGAGACCAGCCCTCTTGTGCAGCTTAAACTAATCCTACCAAGTGATAAAAATTACTAGTAATTGCAAATTTATTATTTGTACCTTTTTTATTTGTGGAAATGTTTCCCTAATATTATAAGCTTTCTGAACACCTCAAGTTAAATTAGAGGGATCATTATTTTATGTAAGCCATATGGCTTTACCAAGTGGTAAAAATGACTAGTAATTGCAAACTTATTATTTGTACCTTTTTTTATTTGTGGAAATGTTTCTCCAATGTTGAGATAATGATTCAGACACATCACCAGTGATTATTGTTGTGCAGACACAATTTGCCCTGCTGATGTTGGGCTCAAGGTGGAAAATCCAGAGGATGATAGGGGTCATGGTTTTTTTGGACTTCAGCGATTTAATAGAGTTGGTAGATGGGCTCAGCCAATAACTTATGTGGATATACATGAATGCAATAGTTTTATGGTAAGCTCTTTCATCTTCATCTTCTTCTTCTTCTTCTTTTTTTTTTAACTTAGCAATCCAGATAAAAATATTTTAAATGTTTGCTTCGAGATTCGCACTTATGGGAAATTTCATATGAGACAAATGTGTAAGTAATGGTTTGAGAATATTTGTCATCATCATTGTTATCATCTTCTAAACTATTCTTCTCATGTAAGAGCTACTGCATGAATATATGCTACCTTCCTGTTAAGAATAATGGAAATTCGTACCCTAATAGGTAGGAGGGCTCTTATTTATAATAAACTTAGAGAACACTATTACAACCATACACTCACATACGCCGAATAATAATTACATAATAATAATATAATAATAATAAGCTATTAACACTCCCTCAAGTTAGAGCATATATATCTATCAAGCCCAACTTGTTACATAAATAGGAGGCACGCGGACCCGGTAAAGATTTAGTGAAAATATTAGCCACCTGTTCCCCTGTAGGGATAAACCCAAATGTAACAACATCTTTATGATATTCATCACGGATAAAGTGGCAGTCAACCTCAATGTGTTTCGTTCGCTCATGAAAGACTGGATTTGTGGCAATATAAATAGCGGAGG
>JAOTRH010127715.1:0-14442 GCA_034768845.1 Heliamphora exappendiculata | reverse complement strand
GTAAATTTCAGATTTATGTAATTTGTTGAAAGCTTAATAAAGATGTATTTTCTGGATCCCCGAGCATGTATTTTATGACGGCGTTGGAAATTCTCCCAACATTAATCACCTTGAGGGAATCACCTTTCAGATGGATCTTCCTATACCCTCTTTCCACCGCAAAGCGTAGCGCAAATAGAGCCCCCTCGGCTTTCGCATGATCAACGTCCAAGGAATTCTTGAGGTGCATTGTCCCTGCTGCCACGACCATGCCCAAATCATCCCTGGCAATGACCCCCCAGCCCCGTTCTCCCATCCTTGCATCTCGATGTATCAAAATTTATCTTTTATGAATTCTGTTTGCGGGCAAGTCCATTTCACTATTTGTGGAGTTGTTAGATCTCTTCTACTAATTTCGGTGGCCACTTATGTAAAGTTTTCCAATATCTTTCTCGCTAGGTGAGGAATCTCATGTGGGGGTTTTGGTGGGTCAATCATATCACCCATTAATCTGAAATTTCATTCCGCCCATACCCTCCAGTTAATCATGCAAAAAAGATCAAAACCAGTTTTGTCCAGATTATTTAGCATCAGTTCTGCTCAACTCCTGAAATCCCCCCTCTCCTTCAAATGAAACCAAACCCCCACATCATGGTTTTGGCTCAATACTTGCTCAGCAAAAGTGCAGTCCCTTAAACAATGGAGAATCGTTTCACCGTGCTTCCCACACTCTATACAGAAGGGATCTTGGATTATCTTTTTCTTGTATAGATGTAGCCTAGCCGAAAGGATGTTATTACAAGCTCTCCACATTAAGATCTTTTCTTTGTTCGGAATCTTAACTGACCAAATTTGCCTCCAAATCATTAAAGCCACTGAAGCATCCAAGCATCCTGCTTTATCCCCCTCTGTCTCTGCCGCTATATAGTAGCCAGAATGAACTGTATATTGCCCATTATCCGTATAGTGCCATATCATTTTATCACCTCTGCCACTCCTGCTAGAAGGACCCGATTCCAGTCTTCATTGTCCTCTCGAATTAATTCTGCCACCATAAGATCTGGAACATTGAGCCTCATTGGGATGATCACTTTGAATTATGGTTCTTTTGGTATCCATCTATCCTTCCAAACTCAAATTTGTTGACCATTTTCCACACGCCATCTGATGCCCCTCTTAAGGATTTGCTGCCCCGCCATGGTGCTTTTCCATGTATAAGAAGGGTTTTAACCCGTCGTGGCTTCTAAAAAAGAAGTGGTAGGGAAATATTTTGCCTTCTGGAACCGGCTCACAAGGGAATCCGGATTGTTCATCGGTCTCCATCCTTGTTTAGCCAACAACGCAAGATTAAACCATTTCAGGTTTTTGAAGCCCAGCCCCCATTGAATTTGCTCTCACAAAGATCATCCCATTTTTGCCAATGTATTTTCCTACTCTTCTCTGATCCTCACCACCAATACTTGGCTATTAGAGCAGATATTTCTTCACGAAGACAAAAGAAAATCATAAAGACAGACATTACAAAAGTCAAAATAGCCTGTGCCACTGCTTTGATTAGGACTTCCTTACCCCCCACCCCTGGATTACTGTCCAAATCCGATCCTTGGTAGTTTTGAAGATCTCCTTTTTTGATCTGTCAATCATAGAGGGAACTCCTAAATACTTCCCTTGGTCATCCACCACATTGATCCCTATCACCACCTTGATATCCGATATACAATTTGTCGTGGTATTTTTACTAAAGGATAAGGCATATTTGTTAAGATTTACTGTTGCCCAGAAGCTTCTTCATATGTCCGCAGAATATCTATGATTACTTGTGCTTCATCCGTGCTTGCTTTATAAAACAGTAAGCTGTCTTCGACAAAGAAAAGGTGGGAGATCCTTGGCCACTGTCTGCATATCCGCACGCCTTGAAGTACACCATCCACCTCTGCTTTCCTCAGTAGTGCAGAGAGGCCCTCTGCACAGATAAGGAAGAGAGGGAGAGAGAGGGTCTCCCTGTCTCAGGCCTCGGGATGGTTTGATGGATGGGGAAGGTTGGCCATTTACCAATATCGTGTAACTGACAAATGTGACACAGTTCATAATGAGCTGAATAGAATTCTCCTCAAAACCCAAAAGATGCATCATATCCTCTATGAAGGGCCACTCTACCCGGTCATATGCTTTGCTCATGTCGAGCTTCATAGCCATGATCCCATCCTTGCCTGTCCTCTTGTGCTTCAGATGATAAAAGAGCTCAAAAACTATTAGAAGGTTGTCTAAGATAAGTCTGCTCGAGAGAAAAGCACTTTGGGTCTCATGTATCACCTTTGGTAAAACCTTCTTCAACCTGTTAGCAATGGTTTTTGCGATGATCTTGTAAATTACATTGCATAAGGAGATGGGTAGAAAATCACTCACCTTTCGCGGGCATTTAACCTTTTTTTATGTATATTTTATTGTTGAAAAAGCTTCTGTTGCATGGGCTACCAAATGAACAGTACATAATTAGATATCCGGTGTATATATATATATATATATATATATATCAAAAAATAAATAAAAATAATAATACTAATAATAAAATATAAGTTTAAAAAAATAAATAATTTAACGACCGAGAAATTAATTATTACTATAGAAAAATAATCCTGTGACTTTCTTAAAATTTTTAAATTAAATCAAAATATAAAAGTCAATTTTTGTAGTTCTAGATTTTTCACAGTAAATCTGTTTTCATAGAAATTCATAGAATAATATTAAAAATTTATATTAAATTTTTGGGATTTTTTTAAAAATAAAATTTTTATAATAAAAATTTACGAGATAATAAAGACTCTCAAAATAAGCTTCAGCCCGCAACCCCCAATTCTCTTAGCGGCAACCAAACTCCCAGCAGTCTTATCGAAACGACTCAAAAACAAACAAAAATAATAATAATAATCCAAGGATAACAAATTCAAATAATAAAAAATCAAAATCTCTTCTTTTATTTTAAATTTTAAATTATACCCACAGGCCAAGTTTTTGGCACCCTCAGTTCAATTCAAGTAATTATTCAATACTTTTGAAGTATTATATGTCATTGTTTGAATAGTATTCTCCACAAATTATGTAATAAAAAACACTTTAGAAAAAGTAATTTTATCCCACTTTTATTGAGTAACAGGTGATAAGAATAATTTACTTAGTGTGCATCGAATATTTTAATTTGATAATAAAATTACTTAAATCGCTTACATAGTATTTTCAGAGTAAGTTATAATTTGGCCCCTATGCTCTTTTTTGAATAGAAAAAATTGTTAAGTACTCTGATATTATCGTCGAATATCACTTAAGTGGTATTCTCAATAAATAATTAAATATAAACAAATGCGAGTATCACTTAAGTGGTATTCTCAATAAATAATTAAATATAAACAAATGCGAGGCCACTAATGTTTTAGCAAAATATTATTTTATATTATATAATTAAATAAAAATATTACGTAAATAATAACAAATAATATTCCAAAACTATAAAATAATTATCGCATCGAATAGGTTGGAGGGAATTTAAAATTGGTTAGTTCAGTGGCATCTAGAAGCAGAAGTAAAGTTGAATACCCAATCCAAATGGTACCTGAAGTGAAAAGTACACGTGGTGTAGATACAGTCAAATATTGAACAGTTAAAAGAGAACAAATGTACGTTCTGAATACTTTTTTTTTTTCTGTCTCTCTCTCTCTCTCTCTCTGTTTCTTGCTTGCTTGGTTAGCAAGAAAATAGAGAACCAATGAAAATGAAAGGTCGGTGCTTAGCTTTCTTGCTGGTTGGGCTAATTGAATGAAACAAGTTTACCGTTCTAATTGGTGTGGAAAATCTCCACATCATGCATTTGTGGTCTACTTACAAATTTATATATGGTAATTCTAATATTTTGGAAAAAGAATTTAATAAATTAACTATTTTTATCTCAAGAGGTTCCATACCTATTTTTATTTTAAAATAAATATGCTTATAAGTTATAATTGTTGGCATTTTTAAAAAATTAACTAATTTCTTTTAATATATATATATATATATCCCAGGCATGATTTTTTTGGAATGAACTAGCTCTAATACCATCAATTAAAAATTAACTCTATTTTTGAAAATTAGAAATATTGTATTATTATTTCAAATATTATAATTTTAAATGTAAAAATTACTAATATATTAAATATTTTAACATGAAACAAAAATTTTAAAAATACTCTAAATAAATTATTCCAAGTAATTTATATTATTCTTAAAAAATTTAAAATTATTATATAAAATTATATTTTTTAAACGTGCCAAACAGTGCCGTACGTAGATATCTTAACTCAAGATTCAAGAATAAGGTTGGCGAGGAAATGGTAGAAAAAGTGCGTGGTTTCTTCTAGATGCCTTGAATTCCTGGAAGCACACGTGTAGTCGTGTGTGCGCTAATTAAATTAATAAGAAAATAATGCCCACATTTGTAGGTGAAGTTTCTTAATTTAATGGAAATCTCACTTTCTGAATTCATCATTATCAATGTAAGTCAACACTCCGGTTTTGTTATAAATTTTAACCAAAAAAATATTATATGTGTCATAGTAGAAAATGATAAATAATTAATGATAAAAAAAATAATTATACATAAAAAATATAATTTTACGTGATTCTTTCAAAATAAATATTACGTCAACAGAATTGTGACGACTTTCACTTTGTTGTAAAAAATTATAAGAGTTATAAAATTTAAACTGAAACAATAAATATATAAAAATATACAACTAGATTAAAAACAAAAAAAATCAAAAAATAAATCAAAAAAATCGTCCCAAATTTTTTTTTTTAAATCGTAATGCGCCTAAAACGTAACGGGTAATAGGTGGACCCCAAAAAAATAATTAAATTTCACGCGCCTAACAATATACTTTATAAATATACATATATATATATATATATATATATAGAAAGAGAGAGAGAGAGAGATTATTTACCAATTTTATTATTATTATTCTTTTTACCTTTGAAATGGTTTACATTCCACCATATAATTACGTGGAAATGACATTCCTTAGTTTGAATAATTATTTATTAGTTTTAAAATATTATATCATATTTTATTATGTGGCATAGTAAAAAAAATCACATAAAATAATAATTGAAGGATAAGTATAATGCATTTAGTGTGTATAAATTTTTTTTGGATTAAACGCACATAACATATAATATTTTAAAAATATTTAATTATTTTTATTACTATTGTTTTTCAAGATAAAAAAATCAATTATAGCTCTATTTATTTATAATAATTGTGAAATAATTTTTAGCAAGGGTGTTTTAGACCTATCTCAAATATATAAATTTCAAATTTAATCAGCAATTTTTAACAACTTTAGAAACTTAGGACCTGTTTGGATAAATTTAATTATTGACTTATTAACTTATTTTAGTTATAAATTTATTTATTTAGTTTATTGACTTATTTTTACTTATTTTGTCTTTTTTTAAAAAAAATTATATTTTAATTAAAATTTTTTATTTTTTTAACTCGTTTCTATTTAAAAAAATCTAAAAATAATAATAATTTAACTAATTAATAAAAAAATTTATTAAAAATAAAAAATTAATCTAATCAAATAAATAAATAAACAAATAAATCAATTTATCCCCAGCCATAGGATAGGAATCATCCGTAGTACTTTCCATGCTGTACCGGTCAACGGTAAACTTTGAATATTTTGAAAATTGTAACATATATATATATATATATATATATAGATAATAAATAAATCGCTTACTTAAAGCTGGCATGTCTTACCTAATCAAAGATTGTCCCGCTTTTGAAAAAGTAAACAAAAAATAAAAAAAAATGTGGCTGACGTATGCCCTATGCAATGTAGGTAGTGTGCAATGTGCAATTAAATTTCTTTTATTATTTTAATATTACAATTTTTGTCAAACCATGCTCTTCGAGCAAATTTATGTTGTTTTTTAATTTTATAATTATTGATATATTTAATAAAATTTATTTTAAATTATTATTATTTTATTTAATATATAAAAATATATTATCGAGTGATTTAAATAAAATATTATTTTAAAAATATTAAATAATTGTTCACAATTAAAAGTTATTTTTTAATTTTTTTTATTATTACGATTGTTTAAGGGTTAAGAAGTCCTTTATCATAAATTATTATTGGCACACTTTGTGAATTTTTTATTTATTTATTTATTTATTTTATTTAGCTTATTTTTATTTTTAATAAAAAAATTTATTATTTAACTAAATTATTATATTTTTCGACTTCTTTCGTTGAGACAAGTTAAAAAAATAAGAACATTAATAAAAAAAGTGTAAGTATTTGGGATAATTTTTTGCAGTAACTTATTTACTTTTCATTAAAATGTCTAAAATATTTTTATTTTTAACTTTTAAATTATAGTATTTGGTATATTTGCACGATTTTTGATTTTTGTTAGTAGTGTTGACTTTTTATGTAAGAATATTATAATAATTTTGTTTGAAAAAAAGTTAAGGTGTTTGGGATATATATTGATTTTTTTATTAAATTAATAAATTAAAAAAAAGTTAGTTAGCTTTTTTTTAAAATCAAATAGTGCATCTTAAAAATTGATTTTTTTGCAAAAAAATCTATCTTAAAAGCTAACCCAAATAAACATTAAGTCAAATTTTATATTATTTATTTTCATCTTTCATAAATTTTTTTTATCTTTCGATCAAATTTTTTCACTTTTTTGGTTCATTTCACCAAGACGATTTAAAAAAAAATTAGACAAAAAATGAAAAGAGATCAAAATAGACAAAAAAAAGAACATAAATAAGCAAAATTAATAGAATTTAACCAATCAGAGCCATTATTCTACCACCTAGATGGATTTAGCATTCTCGAAATTATTATTATCCTATTTCTTTAGAATCATATAATAATCTCCGCTAAAAATATGTTAAACCACACAATTTTAAAGTGATATTATTCTTAACTAAATACTTTTTGATACAAAAATATTGCATTAATAATTCAATCCATGATCATTTAATTTCTAAATAATAATCTATACAGGGCAATTTTAGAAAGAGTGTAGAGAATGAGAAAAATTAGGCATCTATGGTAGCTTTATGGGCTATATCATTTTTGAAAAGAAAATAAATGTGAGACTACTTAGTAGACGTATGTTGAAAAGTTATTTTGACACTTAAATTAGTGTCTTGTAAGTTGAGGGAGTTAGAAAGCTACAAGTAATGAGTGAGTAAGTAAAAAAATAAATGTATATCTTGAGGTATTTGGGTTTCTATTTATAGTGGCATTCGGTGGTGGTGGTACTTTTAGCGAGAAAGCATGGTTCTTCTAAGGCTCTGTTTTGTTTAGAAGATACCATCTATTTCTTGATCTAGGGGTGTGCGTGGGTTGCGTTAGGACGAGTTGAGAAAAAAATTTCAATCAACGCATCTTTGGTCAGTAATAGTTTTTTGAATCCATAACCAATCTACTGATTATTAAAACCAGCGAGTTTGGTGATACTTTTTAGCGATTTCAACCCATGGTTTAGATGGTTTGACGAGTTAAAAAATTGTAAAATTTTAATATTATTTTCTTAAAATTTATTTCTAAAAAATAAAAATATTTTGTAATTTTTCTAAAAATCGTATTTAATACGTCAAGCAAAAGATTGACTAAAAATAATAGAAATAATTTAATTATAATTAGAACATATTTAAATATCTATAACAATAATATTTATATTACATACTTATAAAAAAATATTCACAACATATAAAGTAGTAACTAAAATAAATAATATTCTAATTATTGAAATTTTAAGCACAAATTCTCTAACACAATGAAAAAAAGAATCACAACTTCAATCCACACAAAGTAAATAAATAATATTAACAACAATTAAGAACACAAAAGATATATACGTGGCTCGACTGACTGCCTACCTCCACTCGAGAGAAGAAAGAATAATCTACTATTATCAATAACGATTACAAAAACTAACTTTACACCCTCTCATCTTTAAACTAAGCATCACTTTAGTATATTTGAGCATCTCTTTACACTATCTGGGCTCACCCTGAGCTTGTCTGGTGTATCCTCATAATGTGCCTCACTCTCACCCATTTTCACACATTCTCTCAAAACCCTAAACAACATATAGGGTTCATATATATAAGCCACAACAAAAAATCTTTAAAACGCTTCAGAATGTCGCAACGGCGCTCAAGCACCCAGCTAATGCCCCACTAGTGCACCATTCTGTCCTCTAGGCGCTCAAGCACCATGCAAGTGCATAGCGAGCGCCAGGCAATCGCTCAAGCGCTCATTGAGTGCCTAGCGAGTGCTGGCTTCTGGACTGGCGGGTTTCTTAAGAAATTTGAGCTACAAACCCAATAATCTCCACATTAGCTTGAGGTTCTCAACCATCTTGAAGAATTGTCGGTATTGCCTCGACCTACACCTCTTTTCATAGGTATAGGTACTCTACTCTCTCTGTTCATAATCAAAAGCCTTTTGTGGTAACACTACTTTCTCTGACAGTGCTATTTGCTGCTGATCTCTTCCTAATCTGCCTATAACTCTCTTTTAAGACGAAGGACCTCCACTGCTGCTGATTGGAACCACAATCATGATCACCTGATTTTCTGGTGAACGAATCTGGTCAATCTCCACCTCTACTCTTAGTGTCTTTTTATAAATATCTGATATACTATACTTGTCGATCTGACAGATCTGACCAAGCCACATATACCAGAAACTTGTGTCATCATCGCTGAACTGCATGTGTGGTTGGTAGTAGTAACTTCACCTACCACCGTGTCTCCTATCTATCTATAGGGATCTCCATCTTGATGTTCAAAATCTTTATTGCGATCGAGTAACCAAGCCAATAGCCTGAAACTCTGACACTAGTTGTTGGGATTTTAGACACAAATCCCCTAGCGCAACGAAAAAAAGAAACCACGGCATCAATCCACAAAAAAGTCAATAAAGAATACCAAGAACACAAAAGATATACATAGTTCGGTTGACTGCCTACCTCTACGGGAGAGTAGAAGGAATAATCCACTATTATCAATAAAGATTACAAGAACTAACTCTACATTTCTAATCTCTAAACTAAGCATCACTTTAGTGTATTTGAGCCTCCCTTTGCATTTTTTGGCCTCAACTTGAGTCTCTCTAGTTACCCTCACATTGTGCTTCACTCTCACCCATTTTCACACATTCTCTCACAACCCTAAACAACATATAGGGTTCATATATATAAGCTATGACTAAAAGATCAAAAAATGTTTCAAAACGTCGCAGTAGCGCTCAAACGCCCAGCTAGCGCCCCACTAACGCACCATTCTGTCATCCAACCGCTCAAGCATTCAGCGAGCGTTTAGCGAGCGCCCACTCCTAAACTGGCTAATTTTTTGAAAAATTTGAGTCACAAACACAACACTAATTTATTCCGTATGATATATATATATAACTCGTAATCAATCCACCGCTTTATTTTTTTTACTCAACCCACCTAATCCAACCCACTCACTCACTCACACAACCCGCACGGATTACGTTGAGTTGAGTGGGTTGACGGGTTGACAAGTTAAAACGAGTTGACGAATTATTTACATACTCCTACTTGGACCTGCTCTTATTCCCGCCACCCTAAGTTAGTCTTTTGTTGGGAATATTGGAGTTATATTAGCTATCATTAATGCAGAGTGGTAGAGGCACACTACCCTCATTTATACTTCTATTTAAATGATGTATTATTTATAAATATTTTGTAACTTGGTCATGTCATCAATAATGTTTGATGCCTCTAACAACTACGCCAATTTTATGCTTTTAAGTTTAATCTCCACATCTTAGCTTGATGTCCCAACAGGCTACCGAAGTCTGGGTTTGGGTCAAATTCATCCGATTGGTTTGGCTCATTTTCGAGTTAGACTCCGTTCATAATTCAAATATAATAATTATTTTATAAAAATAGTGATTCACTTAAACGAGCCATAAATGCAGGCGTTGTATAGTGTATACGCCATGTTTGGTTTAAATTTTATTTATTTTTATCTTTTTTAATTTGTTTTCATCTTTTGATTAAAAATTTTTATTTTTTTGAATTATCTTAATAAAATGAATTAAAAAGGTAAAATATTTTGATTCAAAGATTAAAAAAGTTCACTAAAAGCTTATTTTGTTTTTTTTGAAATATTTTGATCATTTTTTTTATTTTTTCAGTTCATCTCGACGAAATGAGTCAATAAATATAATAGTTTAATTAAATGATAAAAAAATTTATTAAAAAAATAAAACAAATAAATAATTATCTCACGCAAAACGTAATTCAAAGTGAAAATCACTTGTCAGCCCAATTTACGTGACACCAATCAACTGAATATATATTCAAACATTTCCAGGTAGAAATGTCAAAAACAATATCTTTTTTTCTTTTAAAAAATGAAAAGTGGTAGGAATTGTTCCAACGCGAAAAATGACTCAGCCAGCACTTCGAAGCTCATGCTCAGTAATATAATAAAATGTTCACAATTATTTTGACATTTGTCTTATGTTTTACATTTAAATTGAAAAGTTAAAATAGTATTTTTATTTTTACTTATTTTTTCTCTTTTTTTTCATTTTAAATTAAACTTCTCTCCCCTCTTTTCATTTCAATGCATGGGAATATGTGAAATTCGTGGTCTGTATTTTATCTGTGTTCACATAAAAATATTTGATAAAAACTGAGTGAGAGAGTGATCGTTATTACAAGAGCTCTTTTCTAAGACTATAAAAAGAGAACCGATTTCCGTAATAAGATAATTAAATTTTTTATTAGTGTTCTTATTGCCATTTACTTGTTTTTCAGTCAATTTTAGTCTTTACCAGTTAAACCGGGGTTGCTACAACTTGTTTGACAACTATTTGCAGATTTTATCTTTCTAGTAATTTTGTTTTCAAGAACAAGTACAAGTATTTATTTTTTGTACATATGATTTTTAATTTGAACTAGAGGGTGCGTTGAAATGAGAAAAAAAAACATTAGAAAATATTGTGACGTAACATTACTGGGTAAACATAGCAAATCCAACTATACAAATGTGACAGTTAATATAATAGTAAAATAACTTTACAAGAGAATGTTTCATTCTTTCTCTGACAATAAAAATCCCTTAATGTGTTAAGAATATAGCTAAGGCTAGCGGGCACTAGTTAGGACTTGTCCATTCCCTTTCTCTTTGCTTCTTGAGGGGAATGGGCACAAAAAGAATAGGTTTTGTGGTTTGAATATGAGTTTATTTCGTATTAATTTTTAAATCTTGTTGGCTACTAGAGACTCAGTATGAACAGGTATAATAGTTGTTACTGAATTTCCCTCTAGGCACCAAAAAAATTCTTGTTTGAATTTTTGAAATAAAACCAAAGAAATTTGAACAATCAAAAAATATATTTATTTTAGTTAAAATTGAAAAAAATTCACTAAAAATAAAAAAAACCTTACAAAAACATTAAAATAGCCTTTTTTTTTTGTCTTATTTGGTATTTTTTTTTAAAATAGTTGAATACATTCTTTTATTTTTAATTTTTTTTGTAACGAGAATAATCTAAAATCTATTATGGTTTAGACTCACATTAAAATATTTTATTTAAAACAATATATATATATATATATATAATACACTAAGCGCAGACTATTGTTACCGTGTGCCACCCAATTCTAAGTATTCTACAAGGGTCAGCGGTCTGGTTTTAAGTCACATTTTTAATTTTTTTATTTAAAGTCATAATAAATTAACTGTTAAATTTACATTCTTTTCTCTTCTACGGTGGATTAAAGTCATCTTTTAACCGATTAAATTTTTTATTTATTTAGCTTAAAAAAAATAAGAGGCTTGACTTTTAGCTAGGTTACTAAGCAAAACCTTCTGCCTACATTTATCCTTTGAAAAAGAAAAAAAAAAGGGAAAAAGAAAGATAAAAGTAGGCCAACTTCTATTAAAACTTTGGGCCGGACGGACAAAAAATACACGCATATGATGAGTACAATGTTTTTGGGCCCAAATTAGAAATCTGCTTAAAACAAGGCAGAATCCTAGTATAAACAAAGACCCGCTTCAGCAAATTTCAGGAAAAAATGGCAAATGTAAGCTGGGCGACTTGGTATTTAGCCCAATTCAAGGCCCAACTGGGCCCATCTCAAAATCTCAATCCGAGTTCATCTCTTGGGCAACTTATAAACATAGACCAGCTTCAGCAAATTTCATGACACAAGCGGCAAACGTGAGCTGGGCAACTTGGCATTCAGCCCAATTCAAGGCCCAAGTCGGCCTATATAAAAAATCTCAATTGGAGTTCATCTCTTCGGCAACATGGCATTTAGCCCAATTCAAGGCCCAACTCGGCCTATATCAAAAATCTCAATCCGAGTTCATCTCTTGGGCAGCATGGCATTTAGCCCAATTCAAGGCCCAACTCAAAAATCTCAATCCGAGTTCATCTCTTGGGCAGCATGGCATTTAGCCCAATTCAAGGCCCAACTCAGCCCATCTCAAAAATCTCAATCCGAGTTAATCTGTTTGACTGCTCTTAATCATTTTGTGTAAGAAAACAATTATTTCAAATTTGGAACGAAGGGTTGATGCAGCACCCTGTTGTGCTACCGTGGGAGTCCATCAATATATTTTTATGATTTGAAGTACTCGTTTTATTAAGTTTTCCAAATATTTCAAACTGCAAAAATCAAGTAACTGACTCATACTTGTCACAAAAAATGGAAATATAAATTGAAAAAAAAACATGAGAATAAACGCCAATTTTGTTTATTCGTATATCGATACTCTGTGATGAGTAAAATTGATCCAACAAGGAGGGAGGCAAAAAAAAAAAAAATTATGTAAAGAGGATGAGAAGAATGAAAGAAAGATAAAAGAGGCATTAATTTCAAATAATACTAGTAACTACGCTTATCTTGTAATAGCAAAAAAACAAAAAACAAGAAAAACAACACAACCTCAAACAATTTATTTAGTTCCCTCAAAACTAGAAGCACATCCACAGACTTGCAGTTGCAACTATTTTACTATTAAACGAGACAATACAGCACAAGAGTTAAAACCTTTATCACAAGCAACGAATATAATTTTTTTTATAAAAAAAAAGTTGTAAGGAAAAATGGGTCAAAAGGAGATTTTCTGCCTCCAGTCTATGAGCCAAATCTCACCAAAAAAAAAAACTCATTTAAAAACGTAGCGCCTCTGGGACAAATCGGGTCATCAGGTCATGAGTTGGAGCACCAAAAAATAAAGTCCACAAGCCTACCATCTCTCTTAGTCGATTACTCCAGAAGTAGTAATAGCCAGACTCCTAATAAGAGCAGCATTAGATAAGAATTTGAAGATGAGGAAGCACAAACCAAATTCTTACCAAGAAGCAAAAAACTGCTCTAAAGTTGACAACACGGCGAAGGTCTATCCCTGCCCAAGGGGCCAAACATAAAAATAAAGAAATTGGATGGGCAAATCTCAACCCATATCAACAAAAACAAATAACGCTGGGAAATGTCAAAGTACTCATTAATAATAAGTCAAACAACACACCAAGGCTTCAAACCTTACACACAAACCATAGCACCACAAACAACCCCCCTTTCATGCAAATACAAAATTCTCTCCTAGAGACAGATAAAAAGTCTTTTAGAATGTTCTTCATTATATCCACAATAAAGGGGGGATAACGACAATTAGAGAAGTTCATCTTCCCACATCTAGTTGAGAAAATACAACAGCGTGGAACCCAAAAGCAAGGTGATTTGCCATGCGTCCATGAACTTACAAGCATGCCTCAAACGTACCGTTTTCTTGATCAAGCATCTGAACCACCTCGGCCACACCTGCAGCAAGCTCCTTCTGGATAACACCGTCAGGCATATCAAATGTCCTTCGCCTCATTGAGAGCGATCTGCCAGTAGGCTGGGGGTCAACCGCATCAAGCATTGCTTCCAGCTCATCAATCATTGACCTTTTTGCAGCCCGCACCATAAGATCAGCACCCTAAATAAAGAACAAAAACAGAAAATTAAAACAATGAATTCACAAATGGCTCATAAGATTAGCAGCACCCTAAATGAAGAACAAAACAGAAAAAACAGCAATACTTTGCTCATCCCCCACCAACGCAAACCAGAAACTTAACATCAAACAACAGCCAAGAAGGAAAACTCATCAATGCTGTTGGTTGATATGCCTGATAACTAAAAATGTATGTGGTCATTTACCCATTGAACTTGCAACTGTTGAATCTGTTCTAAACCCACCATCAACATCATGATGTCTTTTGGACGAGAAATCATGATGTCTTTTGGACGAGAAGCGCAAATTCTCATCCTGCTTACTCTCTTTCCTCTTTTTTCCCCCCCTTTTTTTTGTTTCCCCTCTTTTTTTTGTTTTGCCTTCATTTTATTTTG